>KV751368.1:999733-1053623 GCA_001698575.1 Mola mola | reverse complement strand
TAGAAAAAAATAAAAATATAAAAAAAGTAATTTTTTTTATTATGTGTGCTGTGAGCTCTGTGATGCTGCTGCATTACTAAGGTGCTGCTATCAAACTTAGCCTGGGAGAGAAAAATGTGGATTATAGTCCATGCACATTTACTATGAGCAGACAGGTGGTCATGAGGAGTTTTATTATGTAAATGCTCTCTCTGCGCCTCTATTCCCTAATTGCTTCTAGTAGTGAACTTATGTCCAGTGTGCTCGGTTAGATATCAGGCCGGGAGGGAACAAAATATGAGTCTCAGTCCTCTGTCAGCTCTTCAAGACAAAAATGAGGGCAGTGTCACACTGTCTCTAAATATCACTCTTTGTCACTATTTATCTGAAATCAGACAAAAAAATTGTAGCATTTGGAGTGCATTTCTGTATGTCTCCTTTTTTTTCACCACCTCAGTTCTCTCACAGAGCTGTGGCTAGACTGACCGATGAGACGTGCGTAGGAGGCCAGGCAAGCTTGGTGATTGTCCTGGTTGGGACAGGTGCTCACTGTCTGTGGAGTCACCCAGCAGTTCACCTTGTAATCAGCCAGCCTAGACCTGTGTAACATTCAAAGCACAGACAGAAAGAAAAAGACTCAAACATAAACACGTCACAGAGTGACATATATGCACAAACACAAATTCAAAATTGGATGGACAATTTTTTGCACCATTTCTTGTTCTACAGCAGCTACGATTTGTGACTGATGCCCCTTTTCCACGCTTATCCTAAACATTTGGGTGCATCCCATACTCACTTTACCCACAGACCAGAGGAACTGATAAAAAATAGTATGTTTTGTTATGTTTTGTGTTTGTGATCAGAACTTTAAGTCAGTGGATGCCCCCAGGGTGGCATTGCTAATCCACTTAAGTAGGTTTATAGGGAGTAGCATGTGCAAAGTTGTTCCGTCTGTACTGCTCACATCACAGTTGCCCACTAAGTGAATCACAATCCATCACACATTTTTTTTTATTACTCATTCCCTCTGTTTCTCCCATGACTCATTCATTTTGACCTGATCTGACAACTTTTTCCAGGCAGTTTGAAGGTACTGTAACTTACCCTACGCTGTCTTTTCCTTGATGAACACAAACCAAGACATACGGACAGATGCGCACACACACACACACACACACACACACACACACACACACACACACACACACACACACAAACAACAACAACTTTAGCCAGGCCATTTGATTTGCTAGTATTTAGGTTTGAAAAAACATTAGCAAACTCAGCGTCTGATAAACAGCAGTCACTTTAATTCATCTACCCTCTGAAAGCTCTCTCTCTACTTCTCTAAGGCGAAATCTAGCTTGTTATACAACCATTTGTTAAAGTGTTTTAAACGAGTTTGTTATAGGGTGATAGCAATACATTATTGTCAGATTATAGTGACAGACATAATTATCATAAAGAAAATCACAATCTATTTGCCTTAAAGCCAGCAGTGTATTGTTTCTTAAAACTAAAGACATTTTTGACATTACGGAAAGTAACTTTACTCGTTTTGTATCAGAAGGTTATAAAAGAGCTATACTTGAGATCTAGTCTTTATGATATTTAACTGGGGCCAGAAATTGGTTAGCTTTGCATAGCATTATGGTTGCGAAATCTGGGAAACAGCAAGTATTACTCTAATATGCATGTATTAATGAGCTTCAGAGATGCTCCTTATTTGGTATGTGTACTTACGTCTTTCAGGGATCAATCTTAGATGTACTAATACCATTTCTACTGACCTAACAGGTGATTCAGAGTGCCTCTATTTAAACACATCAGATTGAACAATTAGTTCACACATCAGTCCATCATTTTGCTAAGTTAAAATCAGAGTGCTGTCACAACTGGTTGCTGCTTTTATAAGCATGTGCTGTTTGTGTTATCTTATGCTTAATTTTTTTGTGATGTTTTCATCAGCAATGTCTGAGGCGCAAAATGAATTTCAGCATAAACTTACTTTAAATTTGTATCATATTATATTATATCTTAATGCCTTTACTTCCTATAGCCTATTAGTGCTAAGCTATCTGAGATATGACAGTGATTCCAATAATCCAATAATCATATTTCCAAGAAGACAAGAAGTGTTTTGAGAAGGCATTTGCATTAACAAAGCAAATGATGTTATTGAGATGTCTACACTAAAAATCAATGGAATGACTCAAAGTCAGTGGAATGATATGAAAATGCAAAATTCATGAGAATCGCGGAAGTTGAAAATATCCAATTTCAGCAAAAAATGTCCATGTATTGCAGGCCTTTGCCGAGTGTTGTGTGGTGAGCACCAGGCAGGCCAGAGAGGCTCAGCATCTCAGCTATTGAGGGAGGGAGAGCCAGGGGCATAGCCTGAAGGACTTTTCACCCGTAGTCACATTGGATTCAGCTCCTATTTGGTGCCATTAGCCAGCAGGAAAAGACCGGACAGATCTGTCACTGCACAGTCCATGATGTAACCCATTTAGTATGGTTTATTTTTATTTTTTTTTACTCTGCCAGTTCCTTTCTTCTTCCAAAATACAACAGACCGAGGCTGACAACACCAGTACCATATTCAACTTCTTATTAGCCGTATCAAGTGAGAGAGATTTGAAAAGAATGAGGAACTGCTTCTTTGTTTACCATTTCTACCTGAAAAGATTCATCTTCAAGTTTCCCTTAGTGACTAATATTAGCTTTTGGGCAATGAGACAGTTTTCATCATTTTGCCTCAACACACAACCACAATGGATTTGAAAGAAAACAATCAAAATATGAATGAAGTGCAGACTTTCAAATTTTATATAATATGTTTCAGAAAAATATAGTATATACCATTCAGGCATTATAGTCAGTTTATGCAGATTTCCTTAATTTTCAGGGGTTTGAAAGTATTAAACAAATTGTAAATATAACTGTAGTTCTTAATACTTGGATGAAAATCCTTTGTAGTCAATGACTGCCTGAAGTCTGAAGCCCATCACCAAATTCTGACTTTCCTCCCTGGAGATGCTTTGCCAGGCCTTCACTACAGCCAATTCCAGTTGTTGCTTGTTTGTGGGTTTTTCTGCCTTCAGTTTTGTGTTCAGTAACTGAAAACCCACTCTATTGGTTTGAGATCAGCTGACTGACTTGCCCATTGAAGAATGTTACATTTCTTTGTCTGCAAAAAGTCTTAAGTAGCTTTCACAGTATTATTAGTGTCATTATCCTTCTGCACTGTGAAGCGCTGTCCTATCTGTTTTTTAGCATTTGCCTGAATGTGAGCAGAGGGTATAGCCCAATACACCTCAGAATTCATCTTGCTACTTCTGTCATTATCAAGAAATACCAGTGAGATCGTTTCACTGTAAGCCAATGATGCCACAACACCACCTACCCCATGTTTGACACACGATGTGGTATGCCTTAGATCATGAGCTGTTCCTTTCCTTCTTAAGACTTTTCTCTTCAAATCATTCTGATACAAATTCATCTTGGTTTCAACTTTCCAAAGAATCTGATTTCAGAACTTGGGAGGCTTTTTTCAATGTTTTCTGGTAGTCTAAATTGGCCTTCCTGAATGTTACCAGTGTTTTGCACTTTATCGTAAAACCTCTTTATATACATCGTGGCATCTCTTGATTGAAGAGCTAGACAATTATATAACTCCTTTCTCCACAGTAATCTTTACTTGTTTTGATGTTCTGAAGGGTTTTTTCTTCACCAAGGAAAGGATTCTGCTATCATTCACTTTAGTTGTTGTCCATGGTCCTCCAGGTCTTTCGATGTTATCAAGCTTACCAGTGCATTCTTTCTTTTTAAGAACATACCAAATTGTTGATTTAGCCACTCCTCAAGTTTTTGCTATCTCTCTGATAGATTTATTTAGTTTTTTCAGACTTAAGATGGGCTCCTTGCACTGATATCTCCTTGGACTTCATATTGATAGCTTGAGTCAAAGAGCTGCCAATGGCTGATTCGACACCTGAAATCAACTCTAGAACTTTTGTTTGCTTCTTTTGTCCAAAAGCAACAAGGAAGTCGACTACACCTGCCCAATAAACTACTTGTTAATCAATTGTCCAAGGTCTTTGAAGCCCCTGAAAATGTGGTTATGACCACACCAGACAACCAGTCGGTAGGCAGACTGTAGGCAGACTCATCACCGTCCTGGATGAGGCCGATGACCGTTGTGTCATCTGAAAAACTTTAGAAGTTTCACAGACGGGTCATCTTCAAGGTTATTGTATTATGAATTGAGACCTTTGATGTGGGCCCATTTGAAAAAAAAAATTAGTGTGACTCAGCATAAATTCGCCTTAGTGTCATTAATAGAAGAATTTCTAAATCAATGATGTCCAAGTGTTCCACATGGCTGTTGATGACCTGTACTTTTGTCCACTCTTGAATGTGACACACAGTGCTCTTCTCCCACAGAGGGAGAAGAGCAGCGGAGAAAGAACACACCCCTGGGGGGTGCCAGTGCTGATAGTACGGATGTTGGAGAAGATGCTTCCCAGCCTCACCTGCTGTCTCCTGTTGGTGAGGAAGTTGTAAATCCACTGACAGGTGGAGGCCGGCATGGTGAGTTGGGAGAGTTTATCTTTCAGGATTCCCAGGATGATGGTGTTGAACATCGAGCTGAAGTCCATATACAAGATCCGTGCAGTGCAGTCCCATGTTGACTGCTCTGTTTGCCCAGTAGGCAAACTGCAGGGGGTCCAGGAGGGGTCCTGTGATTTCCTTCAGGTGATTCAGCACCAGTCTCTCAAAGGATTTCATGACTACAGACATCAGGGCGATGAGCCTATAGTCATTCAACCCTGTGATGGTGGAGTGTTTGAGGCAGGAAGGAACCTCATACAGCTCCAGAGATCTGTTGAAGATCTGCGTGAAGACTGGGGCCAACTGGTCAGCGCAGGTTCTCAGGCAGGAAGGGGACACACCGTCAGGTCCTGGAGCCTTCCTGATTTTCTGCCTCTGAAAGAGCCGGCACACATCCTCTTCATAGATCCTCAGTGCAGGCAGGGGGTCTGAGTGGAGTGGGGAGGGAGGGACAGGGGGCATAGGGGGAGCAAGCAGGCCTGTAATCCCCCAAATTTGACTCAGCAGTCCATCTCTTCACTGTCCTCACTACAGGCGTTGCAGATTTCAACTTCTGCCTGTAGGTTGAGATGATATGGACGTAATGGATGGATGGATGGATGTAATGAAATGTGTCTGCCTGCTTGTGTATCTGCACACACTAAAACTGAATCTATTGCTTACAGCAAGAGGTCTTTCAGGAAATTAGGAGAGGAGGGTACATACAGTCACAATATTATCTACCAAAGAGAGAATCCCCCTGCTGTTGCAGTGAGTAAAACGAGGATGTTGGAAACAAGCAGACTTGGCTGGGGGGTATATGGGGTGATGAGGTTACAATTACTATGTCTCCCTGTCTGTCTTTCACCGCGGCAGAAATTCAGCAGTGTTGCTTGACGAGCTTGGGCCTCCAGAAGCAAACTGCACTCAGAGTCACTTCATTACTCCATCTAACTCCATCTCCATCTGCCCTCCTATCAAATCAACCGGAGAGCCTCTCGATGTGACATGCTGCTAAAGCCACGCTTCAGGAAATGGCACATACAGTTGCTCGGCCATGGCTACAAAGACTGATATGGATGCAAACACACACACACTCAAATGAAGATGCACAGTTCACAATGTTAATTTACACACAAAACAACACAAAGCTATCCCTTTCCAAGCCTGTCCTCTTCACCCAAAACCCTCTCATTCATTCCTATTTGAGTGAAAGAAGACACTTCTTCCCACAATCATACCACGATAGAAAAGATACAACAGACAGAGGGGAGAGAGAACAACTCCATTGTTGCTATACAAAGCAACCTTTAGAACTACCTTTTCCATTTTTCTATTTTTTGTGCTGGTAAAGAATGCAAGCATTGGACTTCTGTAGGGCCAACAAAGCCCGTGGAAGAATAAAGAAGTCTAATAACCGCTGTGTTTCTCGTTCAATGCAGTCCTCTTTCAGACAATAGCTATGTTGACATGGGCAAAATTTCTTAATCAGATTAAAAATTTGAGGGACTGGAAATTCGGAATCCACTGTTTACATGGACGCTAAATCGTATGATCCGATCATGACGTGCGTATACATGCACCAGGCTTTAATCAGAGAAGCAGCATTTTGACATGCGCAGATTTCCCTAAAATAACTGCAGAAGAAGAAGTTGTACTTCCGCCTGAGCTGTAAACAACCGCCAATGTGGCTACACTTTGCACTATCGCGCTTTTCCCTGCAATTTAAACTCCGCACTCTTAAAGAATAAACCTGCGGCAGGTTCAAAAGCCTTACTGTTGTTTCTACTCTTCTCTGTGATCAAGCTATGGGCTCAGCAATGCATAACACTCCTGCGTTACAGGAGGAGAGAGCGTGAGGAGATGAGCCCATGCGCAGTTAGGGTAATTTTACCCCAAACAGGAAGTCACGTTCGGAATAAGTGTGTAGATGGATGCGATTCAGAACAAGGACCAGCATAAACGACCCCTCTTGATTGGAATATAATTTCTTTCCGAATGGGCTGAATCGGATCAGAATCTTCCAATCGACGTGTTTACATGAAGCATTTTATTCTCATCAGCCCCTTTATTCCAAATATTTTTTTTCCCTGTAAACATAGCTAATGATGCCTTAGAAATAGCAATTTGAAGTTTTTAGAGAGGTGTCTAGAGTGTTCAGACAATGGTGTTCCAACACCGGGATGCAGCAAATTTCATGGCTTCCATGCGCTTTCCATTATACCTCAACAAAGTGCCACTCGCTGTTGAAATTACAGGCTTTCTAGCTCAACAGAGTTTTATGGTCATTTCAGCCACTCAGCCCCAAGGAAAGTGGAAGGGGAGCCCTCACTGAAGTACACTTCTTTCTACCAACCTGACACTTTAAACACAGTGATTTGGTGGAGCACAGAGTGCATGTCCATCCAGCTAGGCAGTAATAGAAAACGTATGGCTTTCTATATGAAATCTTATTCCTATCTCTCGATGCCATGACAAACAATGTGACTCAAATCAGATGAGTGTCAGCCTTGGAAACCATTTCATTAGGAGGAGAAGAAGAAGGAAAACAGCAATCAGATTCAAAAGACTTTGAATCTGTCCAATGAAAAACAGTATAAAGGCAGTCTATTTAGAGTTCTATCTGGTTAACAGAGTTTGCTGCAATCTGTCTACTAATATAAGTTCTCATATGGATCACAATTCCTTTTAAAAGTGAAACAACAGTTCTTCATTCTTATCACTTCCCCCAGTCTCAAGCCTAGAATGGCTTTAGAAAGCATATCTCTCACTTGTATAAAGAAGGCATACACAGCATGACACAACAGCTGCCAACATAATAGCAGTGACATGAGGCAATTGAGAAAAACAAAGGCTGTTTCTCTGGGCGCTGCTTTCTCTCCACCCTCTTCCTTTCCGGTGTGCTCCTCCAAATGTATCTCTCCTCTCCTATCCTCGCTCATTAATATTCCATTGTCACTGTCATATATAGTGATTCTCCTTGCAGTATCACATGCCCATGTGCAAACTCACATCAAGGTAAATTGACCCTGGTTCAATCAATAGGTTTCAACAGCCCTGTGTGTTTTTTGGTACTTGATGTTAAATGCCAAGGCAAAGAACATGGCTTGGCAAGACTAAGGTTTGGGTATGACTTTTTTTGACATTCATAACATTCTCCATTGTGCAGCACAGCTCATTATGTCATATCAGTTTTTAGGAAAAGTCTGACAGCCCTGATGTTGTAGATGAAATGCCTGTTCTCTGTATTTAAAGGGAATAACACCTTTTCATTTTTTTTTTCCTTCTACTAAAAGACCTTCTCCATTGCCCTGTCATTGATTTGGTGGGCTGCGATGGCGTTCTTCAACTCTCCAACATCACTTTTCACTGTTGACCTGACACAGTCTCTCTGATACTCATGTTAGAGGTGCCTGTCCATTTTAACCACAGCTGTTCTTTTCTTATAAGTGTCTGGACAGAGGTTGTCCCTCTCTGGCAGCACTGTACTAATAACCAGTCAATACTCTAAAAAAGGGAATGTGGAGAGATGGTATTCTGTCAAAACACAAAGCGGCTTATCTTTACCAGTAGCATGACAAAAACTTTCACCCCTGTCCTGTTTTAGCCAAAAATTGTAACCAATGAAAACTGTGTGATGACACTAACACAGAAAATTCAAAGTCAGACACAACCTGAACTTGCATTTTCATTTAATCAACTCAGCATTGTGTTTTATTTTGAAACACGTATTTATGCAAGATTGCAATGTTCCTTGTTCGGTGACCAGAAAATTGGCTCACAATCCAGTGTTTCCTCTACTTTCTTACTCTCTATGGCTCCCCTAGTCTACTTTCTGTCGATACCACCCTCTGCAGATGCCTTACAACACCCTTACAGAATATGATGTCACTGGGATGGATGCTAAATCAACTATGACACACACAAAACACAGTGCTGTCAGTTTGTTGAGGGGATGCATAGATTATTCAAGGTTATCGGAACTCCCTAAATACTTTTCCAACAAGGCAAACAACCATCCCCCAGAAGAAGTGTACACATATATATATATATATTTACAGTAACAACAGTTGACAATATGATTACATTTTCATACTCTACATGTTTACGTTTTGCATTCTGTATAATCTGTATAAGATATTGTTTGAGTAAAGGCCTAATTTGTTCCAGAGGATCTCAAACACTGCACACCTTGTGAGGCCAACTGATGCATTGTGATTTGTGATTCTGGGCTATAAATAAAACTGCCTTGACTTGACATCCACCCAATGTGAAGCAGCACAGATGCATTTTAAGATTTAATGTCAGAAGGACAACGCTGGAGTGGAAAGTTCCTGGGAGCCTGGCCTCACTTAAACTATACAAAAACAAAATTCACACAACATAACTTTACTCACAAAACTTGATCATATTTTATGGAAAAAATGGTTTCTGGACATCATCCGGCTACTCTGCCTCATTTGTGATTTACAGGCTTTCCTGATCAAGGGATAGCTTTTCTTGTTACAGTAAATGTAAACTGGTGCTATCTGTAACATTCTTAGGAGCTGGAGAACATCATAGCTGCACAGATAAGGAAAACAACCTCTGAGACAGACTGAGGACAGTTTAATTACAGGAGATATAGAACCAAGGTTGTTTACAGAGATTCCTGATAGACAGATAATATTACTTGTTGTAGCTAACGTTAGGAATTTATCACTAGTTGATTTTACCATGCAGATCCCAATAACTAACTCAGGACCAAACCTGGCAAGAAAGCCACATTATCCCACCCTTATACTCTATCCTCCAGCCTCTGTCGGGGTCTGTTGTTGGTGCTGTGTTCAGTCTCACTCCTATGACCTGAGTGAGTGTTCTTAATCAATTTTTCCACTAACACTGATGTATTTGATTGTGTTATAAGATTAGCATGGCTCATGGTGAGTGTGTGTATGAACAAAAGATGGAGAGTTCCTGTGGCACAGTGTTGGCTAAAGATGGACCATGAATAACTGCAACTCCTCAATATTTAAGAAAATCCCTACCCCGTTGCCAAGTGCTGGGCAAAAATGACTGTGAGGTTAAACCACAGCACAAAATTTCAAACTTTATATAAGTATATTGATCCAATGTCTTTTTAGTTGGGTTTCAACTTCAAATATACTACGCACAAATAAGTACTTCAGATAATTTATCCATGATGCTTCTGTCAGATGCTCTTGAGAGGTAAAATGATAGCTGCATAGATTAAAATGACAACAGAATTTGAGTAAACCATTGCCTTGCTTTTGTTCAAGTCATCTTGCTGCATGACTGGGGGTGTAAGGCACATTCAGCCCTAACACTGTTGGTCCCCACCTTCCTGACTGCATTTACAGGAAACATGTATTGTATATTGAAACCACTAGCACTACATTTTCCACTTCATATGAACTTACAGAGAGAAGTTTAGACCAAGAATGATCTAGAGCGAAAGAGCAGGCCCTAATTGACACATTCAAAACCACACATGGACCATTCTGCAGATCATATTGATAATGTTTGCATTAATAATAGATACCTTACCAGTGGAAGGGTGCGATTGCAAAGGAAAGGATAAGGCCTAGTCAGTAATTACAGCAGTTTCCCACTAGCCTATACCATGTTCCCTAAGAGATTACACAGAAATAAATGACTAATCCATGTATTTGAATTAAATGCACAACTCACCCCCATCCCTCGCTTAAGAACTCTTCTTCTCTCCCTCTTTGGTCTCCCCTCACCATGTTTTACTGCTCTCATGTGAAGCCAGCAAGGTCATGTCTCCATTGAAACTGCACTCCACTGAAAGCCAAACTGCAGTAAACCACACTATGGATAAGGAAAAGGTCACTGATTGACATGTTTCAGAGAGCAAAGCTTTAACTCAACCATAAAGGATTGCTCCCTCTGATTACTTGTTTTGTAACCACCAGGGACAAGGAAACAGCCCAGGTACTACTTTGGACAGGTTGGACAGTGGCTTTCGGAGACAATTAAGGGAAATGTTGTGTATTTATACATTTATAGTTTAACTTGTAGAGGTCAATTCTTTAAACAAGATGTTTGGGAGCTGCTTTACCTCTCAGATACACTTAGATTTAGATTTAAATGTGCATTAATCAGTCAATAATTGCATGGGCATGTAATTGGATGGTGAACGACTTGTTCACGCAAACAGATTTAAGTAGGAGGCTGTCTGCCCCTCGACAGTTTGGAGCCTCAGGGGTATTTGGGTTGAGCATGTAATTTACGTACTCAGCTCCAATTATGCACTTATATCTCTGTTGCCATTACCACACAAAATGTAGTTAATTTTAGAAATGTTCCCTCACAGTCAAGTCTTGGCTGCTTTTTTCAGTTACAGGACAGTAGTACAGCTGGGCAAGAGGCCTAGGCCAGCACCAGGTTTATTGTTTATGCAAAGTTTTAATGACCATCTGTATCTTTTTCTCTCAGTCTTTACTAGATACAAGCTACAACCAAGAAATACACAAAATACCGTTAAAACAAAACAAAACAAGAAAAAAATAATTCAGAACAAAATAGCTTCTACAGGTAAGTTGTCACTCCATAATACTCTTTATCATCAATCTTCTGATGAGCATATGATAAACTTTTTGTCCTGTTTACCTTCTGAAAAAAATGGTTTCTTGTTTGACACCCTGCCATTAAGACCATTCCTGATCAAGTTTCTTTGTTGATTTTCATTTGCGAGTAGACTTGCCGATGCAAAGTAATCATTTTATGTCTTTCAATTAATATAACAATATAATAATAATATTCTGGCATTTTGAGTAGAATGCTGTGACAGAAAGTTGGTCTTATATATATATTTATATATAATTATATTATATATAATAGTGAGCTTTCAAGAAGGTAAACTGGTGCAAGATGTTTACGTCATGCACAAAAACACAAGAAGAACAACCAAATGAAGCTTAAACAATCAATAAAAAGCATTTAACATGTCTTGAGTAAGCCTGGTGTAATACATAAGAGGAGCAAGGAGCTGAACACATGCTAGTGATTTCAGACTTGTTTTATAGTTTCCGATTTGTTTTCTATTTCAATACTGCATACATACTAGTATTTGTTGCATTTTTTGATTGTATTCCAATACAGTAATATATTTGGTAATTACAGCATTGCTTAAACAACTAATCAAATGGTGGCCAAAGACTTCTGAACAGTCCTGTATATCTTGGAAAATTGGCTGCGTGTGTGAACGGGATGCTGTGTAGGAATTTGTGCCAGAGGAATGCTTTGAGGGCCCTCACAAGTTCAAAATCCAAAAAAGGGTATGTATGGGAGTGAATGTCAGAGAGAGAGACTCTAAGAAACTGACAAAAGTGCAACAACATCCTGATTTCTTTCCGCTTTATCTCAGAACCTATGGAGTAATGTCCTGTGGGCCAGTCTTTCTCCCTACATTGTTCCCCCCCAGTGGAGGCTGGAGTTGTCAGATACAACAAAGTTGTATGATTTGTTGTTGATTTAGGGCAGTATGTGTGTGTGAACGAGGGTAAATGTCTGCAATTGAATGTAAAGGAGAGTGGAATTTTTGGTAAGAAATTCATCCTGGTACAATACATCTCCCAAAGGTCAGGTTACCTGTATAGGGATCGATTGTCTCTCAGCTTCCCACTTTGATAACCTGTGGCCTAAGAGCTCAATCAAAGAGCACCCAGAAAGCCTCCAGAGTAGGGGAAATAAATCAAAGATTTAAGTCTTGCACTGATCGTTCAGACAATCAATACACACATGCAACTCAACACGTTTTAGGTTAGGCTTCATTGGGCGACTGTTGTATGAACTGACATGGAAGTGAACAGGGAGTTCTCTGCTTGAATACACGCACACACACACACACACACACACACACATTCTCACACTACACTACACAAACAGCACATCCAAATATAGCCTACTGTCACTCTGTGGACTTAGCAGGTCCCAATTGCAGAGATATTGGATCCTCTGAAAGGATGGTGAGAGAACGTGAACAGTATGAGAGCAGTAGCAAAGTTTATTTTTGCCTGTTTGTTCAGGATTATGGAACAAAATAACGTAATAACTGCAAGAGAAGCACAACCAGGTATAAAAAACGAGAGCTGCTCCATTTAATGCTTGTTCTCTGTCCATCTACAGTCCTTAGATCCCCACAATATGTCGACAACTGACTCCACAAAGACCAGCAGGAGAATGAAATCATTCAGTGCAATATGCCACCTAAGCCCATGCCAAAATTATACATTTGAAAGCCTTTCAAATATTTATTTTTCATTTAACTGAGCTCTGGCACTCCTTGTGGAACAATCTGAACAGTCTCCAGAGGTGAAATCGTAGCCAAACTGGCATCCAATGTGCTCAAGGTAAAACTAAAAAATATAGCATTTGAAAGCACTTTTAATAGCCATACCGCAAGATCCAGCTAGCCTTTTAAAGTCTAAAATAAATAAAATAGAAGCGGAGTATACAAATAAATGAAAAGCTGGAGTTCTAGTGATAGCGAACATTTCCCTTTAGGTCACACTGAAATGAGCAAGTAGATGCTTAATGTTGATATGTCGGTGACATATTTGTTAACAACATTGCATTAACATCATTTCGATCCATGCTGGTATTTCACTAGCATGCTTTGCATAACTCCCACCGCCCCTTTGGACACTGGATGGCTGCTGACGATTTCACAATCCTTGTTTATCACCAAGGTTTGCACAAAACATACCGTAATTTGTAGAGTGTCTCCATTAGTATGACAAATTATTTTTAACTCTATGTGCTTATACAACAGGGCGAACGTGCCAAACAAATTGAGAAAAACAGTGTTGGTTAATGTAATGTTTCAATGAATAAAGTGAGATATCAGGCTTCTCAAGGTTTTCCAGGACATAGAACTCTCCTGCAAGATTGTATGACGTCATGTAACAGACAGAGGACAGTGACGCAGGCAGAGGACACGTTGGGAAAATTTCACAGGATGGTTGTGATTGTGTGCACCTCAAGGCAGGATAAAATCATGAATCAGAGAGTGCTGTCGGCCCAGGATTCACCATTGACACCTCAGCTTAATTAAATCGTTGTGACATTCTATTGCACGGCTGCACTTGCTCACTGCAGTCAAACGCACCTCCCAAACAACAGATTATTAGAGTCACGTAAAAGCTCTAAGTGAATTTATGTGTGAGTGTGTGGGTTTGGGACTGGTGGACGGCTGTCAGTGTGTTGGCAAGTGCGTGTCCACACTGTATGAGTGTGCACAGGCCCATCGAGCTGTTGACCTTAGCGGGGCATAACACAGCCACAGATAATGAGCTTTAACATTCTATTTCATCTTTCTCAGTAAGAAGACACACAGCAGACACCTGCAGGCCTAAAGGTCAAAGAAAGCCACTCAGCCTGAAAACAAATTACACCATGCAGGCAAGCAGGTAATTATTAGGACAATCATAAACTGGAGAACAGTCGATAGAGCTTTCTTACTTTAGCAGTATGGTGGTTGGATTTAGTGTTGTTAGAGAGGAAATGGGTTTTTGCCATTAATATTCAGCACTGATATCTATGGACACAGGATAAATGTCATACACACATACTTCCCACAAGGAATTGTAGTGCATGGTTCATGACAGTAATAATAAAATGAAATTTATGTGGCTGTAAATTTGTTTAGTTCTTGTAAACACAAATCTCTCTTGTATTGTTGTTCTCATTAACAATGAGAACAACAATATTATTCTTAGATTAGTGGTAAGAGATTTGAATTCTCCTGCACGTTGTCTTCTAACACAGCAAGCACAGGTATTCTAAACTTTTCAAATTAAAGCAAATAGTTGAAAGCACTTTTCCGATGAGGTGGCTGTTGTCTAGCAACCAGGCAGTTACTGCAAGAAGTAGTCAAAAGTTAATATATAATTCTCACATAATGAGTATTATATTTAGTAGTGAACTTTCAGAGGTCTAACACTTGGTCGAACTCCATTAGGTACATAAATGAGCTTTTAAAAGCTTAGAATTATTCAAATCTCTCAATTTTTTATGCTATTAGACTAATAAACGCAGATCATTTCTCTTTTAAGCAACTCCATGTGTCGACTATATAGCCAGACATGGCGTGGCTGTAAAAAGATCTTGACAGCTGATTTGGCTGAGAGTACAATTGCTGTTTTTCAGCTGCACTCAGCACTAACAAAAGGAAACATGTCACGGCTGGGTAGATGTGAATTGAATCTAGCCACTTGAATCCAAGGCCCCATGCAGCCAGTGTGATCCACTAATGGTTTGTTCAGTTTAATTGAGCGTTGTCGCTTCAACTTACAGCCTTACATCGTCATTATCCATCAAATAGCCACAGCTTCTCTGAAACTCTACTAATTTAATAAACTCTTCTAATTACTTCACTGCAACAGAGAAATATATAACTTTAGGATGCCAGTAGATTACTGTCAAACAGGAGCTCTCTCTAATTCAGTGCTTCATTTTTCTTTCTTTTTCTTCTCATTTTCCATGAATATAACAACATGTGTAAGAATTTTCAGATGTGTTTGGCAGGAGCTCATCTCATATGCACTGTGCTAAGATCTGTCCATCAAACAGCACAACTAAAACTTATTACCTGGACTGCGGTGGCCCGTAATTCTCTGATCTATCCAGACACAGTTTCACAATGAACTGTTTTTGTGTGTGTGTATTTATGTGTGTGTGTGTGTGTGTGTGTGTGTGTGTGTGCGTGTGTGTGTGTTTCCACTTGTCATTTTAAAATAACAAAGTTCTATACATGTTTTTTTACACCATTGCTTCAGCAAAGCAATCCCAGTCAATCAGTTGACATGTTGACTGACAGATCTGTGTCTTTGTCATGTAGGACAATGTATGTAAGCCTGATAACATAAGAGAATTGTCTGATCATTTCCAGCAGTTCTGACAGCAGAACTATTTTAAGAGCAAGCTGCCTCATCATCTACATTACAATTTTTTCATGATTAAATCCTTTACAAGACCAGAAAAGTTATTCGCGGATCTCGGTTCTTAATTTTGTTTAAGCAGATTTAAGGATTGAAAGTGAAATATAGTTTTCTCTCACAGTCACCCTCACTTAAATTGTCACAGTTTAGGTACCAAAACCTCACCACCCCTCACCATTTCCCTTTGCCTCACCTGCAGAGAGGGTCCTGGCGGCAGACCCTCCGTAGTTCCAAACAGTTGGGTTTCTCTTTATCTTTGTAGGAGCAATCAGGCACGATTGTCTGCCTGCGCCGCTCTGCGCAACCCACACTCTGGCAGGGGCAGAAGAGCAGCCGTTGGCTGAACTCAGGGGGTACGCGGTCCAGGAAAGACCTCAGCGCTTTGTGGCAGCGCTTCTTGCTGCATGTGTCTCCTTTGTTGGGGTCCTCCTTGCTGCAGGTAGCGATGTAGGAGGAGCGTTGCTTCTTGCAGCTGCTATTGAGGTTGCAGGCTTTGGCTGCATCTAGACAGGGATTGCAGGTTTTCTCGGGGTCAACACAGTGGAAACCTTTTGGTGCCACTGTGAGCATCCCTGACAGTGGATAGAAAAAAAGAGACAACTCAGAGATTTTAAGTCATGGGAAACTCAAAACCTTACACTTAGAACATTTTCAACCATAATTACTTGACACACTTGAAGAGTCACCTTTCTCCATATGTATTTTTAAGGAGAGATTAATGGTTTGAATTTGTGATGCTATCTTTCAAGTGAATGTTAGCAATTGTTATTTAAGAAACCTGGAGAAAACAGAGTCACACCAGAAGGATAAAAATCTTTCTACTGACCCTTTGACTCAATTTCAGCAGTTTGATATAGCTACCACTGGGCTCAGCTGAAGAGAATTATCGGCCAATAAAAAATAATCCTTTCATCTCCAGCCACAGGTTGAACTTTCAAGGAGACTGTTCAATATCATCTATGCTTATCTGTTTCCAGTACCAACAGTAAGCTACCTGAAGAAAACCTGCAGATAGCCACCATTCCCTCCAACTGAATTATTAATTCTGTCTATTTCAGACCTTGACTGAAATTCGAATTAATTAAGATATATTTCCTAATTGGATGTTCATGAATTATTCATTTCCAGGTAACACTGAGATGTGATTTTTATAATATCAGTACATTATCAAGTTGACGCGCGGAGTTACCTTGGGTTAATCTAAATAGATGTAGGTAAAACAAAAGGGAGTCCTTGGGAAAATATTGACATAGAAAGCCCATAGGTATGAATACAGGTCAGTGAGAAACAAAACTCAATCTGTCGAAAGTGTGCTAAATTACAGGACTTTGAAAAGACGTCACACTGTAACACACAATGTGCTGTGTGAGCCACATATTGGATAGTTGAAGTATGATATTAAGTTCCCCCTTTTTTCAGCATAATCAAAAGCTGAAACACTTCAGGCTACACATAATATTTGTGGGAAAGCATATACCCAAGTGGCTGCATAAAAACATACAGTTTCTTGACATGTACAAGTAATAAAGCAGGATCATGTTCACTTGTTGTGCCCTGCTCTATGTATTCAGGCTATATTAGAGAAGTTAACCTCCTTCCCCTGAAGATAATGATGTTCAGAGGTCATAGCAGCACAGTGACATGTAGAAAGATTCATCTCTTTTTCAGCAAAACCAATCACACTTTATCAGTGAGCCTGGAAAGAGGCAAGGAAGACGAAGAATACCATTAATTTTAGTGGAGCGTGCTAGATATGCTACATTGTTTCCAAGTGGTGTATCACATCAATCCTAAAAATTAGGATAGATGGTACACATCACAACCCAGCAAATTAATGATTTAGTGATTCCTGATCACATCAGATAAAACAAAACTCATTACCTGAAGAATGGTGTCTTCCTTCATCACAGAAAGAAGAAAGCACGCTTAAGCTAGCTTACTGTTAACCAAGGCTTTAATTTGGATGCATCAACATTGGATATTGCAGATGTTCTGGTAACAGATAGGGTGTTATCAGACCTGTCATGAGTTCATTTCCACATTGGTGCTACCTTTTTCAGTGTTTGTCGCAGGCCACCAGGGAGATCTGTGCTCAAGTAATAATAGCATTAACCTTTATGTCTCTTATTAAACTAAGACCTTGTTTTGTTATGAAATCAAACTTGTTCAACTTCGAACTGTCTTAGGAAGAGGATAGACACTGGACAACAGATATCTGGCAGTGCACTGAACTCAGTGTAAGAAACAGTTCAGTGCATGAGCTGAAAAGTGTTCTGATCATTTTCTTGGGCAACAGAAACATCAAACCTATATAGACAGGAGCAGACAATCAGCTGACCTTGTCAAGACAGAGCAGCTTGGGTGATGTGTGATTATAATGGGAGTCAAAAAGAGAGCTGATACTTTAAGCTGGGTGTGACGAGGGCCAGAGTTCCACTGAGGTGGGCCAAGATAGGCTGAATGGGAGCAGTGCCGCACAGCTGGAGGCGAGGTTAGTGGAGTGGCAGTCCAGTGGTTCAGGCTACATTACATTGATGGATTGCAGCTCTTAAATCTCCCCTGGCCATCTGTAGGTGCTAATGTGGGCCACTGGGGGGGTGGGGGGGTCCAGGCTGAAAAAAGCATGGGAGAAGGATGAGCTACTAAGATTTATCTGACCAAGCAGAGCTGAGGCTGTTTTGAGGCTGCAGCAATGGACAGGTTTTTGCTACCTCTGATTGGGGAACTGAGATTGAATTTGCTGCTCAATCCCGAAAAGATATCCTAGGGCGAACATAAGACACAAAGCCCACTCGATGGCTCTGACGTGCTTAGACACAAACAGGATGAGCAGCAGTGGAAGAGGAAGGAAGCAGACGAATGGAGATGGGTGGGGGGAATGTGAGGCATTTCGTTACAGAGTTATAATTGATTTTCCAAGTGCATTGCAATGAAGGTTTTCAGCAAACATATTTTGCTATAATGCAAGGAGAAAGGGGATGATAAGCTAATGATACGAGACACATAAAAATGGAAAAGCTTTAAGAGGGGAAAAGAGACTTGAGTAGTTGATTGCAGCGGCTGATCCTGACAGATAGAGAGGGAGACGAGATGACAGAAACATAGACTAACAGATTGGACAGCCACTTACAGAGATGTGCTAGAGAGCTTTCAATTAATCCAGCCTAATTCAGGGAAGATGTGCAGCTCTTGTACTCTGAATAATTAACCCAACCCATGAGCATTGCAATCAGCAGCTCCAAACATCACAATAGTTTGCCGGATCTATTAACGTGCCTTACGGGCTGTACTATACATTAATGAGCGAGCAAGGCACAGACTGAATGAATGATCTGATAGCCGGGTGAAAGTAAAAAGTGAATAGAAAGCGATCAGTGTCATTGAGTGCAGTAAAAGACATAAATAATGTTGTTTTCCTCCTCCAGCTTATTGGACAGAAGTGTTCAGTGTTGTAAAAAGCACTTGAGGATGATACTTGGGTAAGATACTTTACATGAAAGTAACTTAGATAAACGTTGACGTTACAATTAATTCAAAGTCTTATACAGTAGTAACTCATAAAAATGCATTTAAGTATTGAAATAAAAAAAAAAAACTATATAAATTTTATTAACATATACATCAGAAATAGAATTAATGCTCACTGTAACACTGCTTTTAAATAGTATAACAATAAATCTAAGTTGTTATGTCTGCGTTCATTTGCGCAAAGTATGAAAAAGACACAGATACAGCATGCTCTTGTCTGAAAGATGACAGAATTTCAGTGGGATGAGCAGGAAAGTTAAAACAGTTTAAAAAAAACAAAGCCACAGGTGCTGATGTACATCAGGAGGTAGTAGTGTGGCAGTAATACATTCTTTTTTCTCCCTGGCAACAGTAAGAGACAAGGCAGTCATGATGTCATGCTCTGGTGACGTGCTTGGATATGTGCCTTGACCTTTGGCACTTCAACTTTCAGTCCATATGCCGAATTTCTGACAATCTAATGCTGATTAATAGAGACTGATCTGAATCTATATTCAGAGTTTATATTATAACGAGCAATGACATGTCCTCTATTAAGATGTTGCAAAAATTTAAAAAATATTTTAAATTTTTCTCTTTTTTCTATAAAAACACTGACGTAATTAAGTATTTTATTGATTATTTACACTGCTGTCAGAAATGTGCATAGTTTAAAATAGTTGTCTTCTTTTGTGTGCTCACAACATCCTCGTGTGCATAAGAAAACATGGCCTCATAGCATTTGCTCCATGTCAACAACAGTTGAAGCATAGAAATGGCTTTTGGTGATCCTTCTGCTCGACTGTAAATAGGATTTTAATAGGTCTCTTTACTCTATGGGCATCAAAAATTAAATACCACTGACGGGGATGTAGTGGAAGCAACCATCTATTCTTTCCACATATATAGCAGGGAGAGAAAGACAGAGAGGGGACAGAGGTACTATAAGGGATAAGAGAGGATAGAGAGGCCCTGTGTTCCAGTGGGAAATAAAGGAAAGGGATGATAAGGAGAAAGAGAGAGGTGAGGGACCCTGTGCGTACTGATGAGAAGAGGATAAAAAGTTCAGATGTATACTGTATATAGATTTTGATGGCTTTTGTTCCAAAAGGGTAGGTGAACTTCCTTTCTCAGAAATTGCTCTCTGTCAAGATTTGAATTCTGCATTTGATATAATATCCCGTACTCAAGGGATGCTGCACTGCAGATGGGAGTTCAGCCCAGGTTAGGAAGAGGCTTTTGGATCTGAGCTTGTTCTAGGTAATTAAGAAAGGTGCCAAAGTTTTGGTTAAATATGGCCCTGGGTGAGCGTGCAAGAGCTTGTTAGGAAAGTCTATTCAGGACCTCGAGGAGTATCTCAAGCATTTCAGTGTCAAAGGGCTCATCAGTCATTAGCTCTGCACTTCGTGAGACAGCTGGGTTTCCAGAGGGGAGGAAGAGGGTGCACCGGCCCTACAACATCATCTCCCCGAGCCTCACTGAGCACGATGGACACACAGATGTCATCAGAGGGAGACCAGTGGAGTTTATAAGTGGAGTTCTGTTCTCAAAGGTCAACTGAATTTTACCTCTGACCAAGAAATTACTCGCACAAGAAGAAACCAGTTGGCATTGATGAGAGACGGTGAGGGGAACTGATGAGTGACAGCTATATATTTGGCTGCTGTGACAAATATGCGTACAGAAGTTGGAGGGGCGTGTCCAAAGTAATTTTGAATAATTGTAAACACGCTTCAGAACACTTGAGCTGTTTATGTTTCCAGTGAGCTACTAGTCCTTCAGGTATCACAGCCAGTAATTCATCATGTATTGAAATAATATAATAAGACCTGAATGTGAAAGAAAAATATTTAACTTCACAATGTAGTATCAATAATCTATATCTGATATCTTACAAAAATAAAACCACAAACATATTCTCCCAAATTCTCATTATTGTTTAATTTAGAGTTTTTAGGAGATTGCTTCACAAGTTTTATATAATTGAGCTTCGACTCTCATTAGTAACCCAGAGACAGAGAAGCTAAGGTTTGACTGTAAAGAATGTAGATAGACACAGGCCCAAACACCAGAATACACGAAACAAATGTTGCACAAACAAACAAACGTATGCAAAGACAGTTAAGAGCCCAACTAAACAAAAAGACCTTGCTGCATCCCTGCAAAAAACAACCGATCACACTTTGCATTAATTATTGTAATTGTTATGAGGACAATTCTAAAATGTCAAACATTTCAACAGCATGCTGAGCACAGCCATGGCACTGCTTTTTTTCTCCCAGCTGTAGAAAAGGCTTTCTGGATTTAATTGGATGGTGGGCTGAGAGCTGAAAAGCTTAGTGCTGAAAGTCAGAAGGGTCTTAGGGTCTAAGGGATGTTAAATTTTCTTCCTGTAGGGCCCTCTGAAATCAGAATTCTATGCTGGCCTCTGCTCCTAATAAATTAATTAGGTCAGCACTGGGTCCATGATAACTTTGCTGTATGCTATATGTAACATTTCTTTGAAAGTACACAGGTATATTCACTTCCACAACCTTCGTACAGGGTGTGTTAATAACCTGAATGAATGAAAGTATTTGACTCTAACAAATCTGTTCTTATTCCCAGGACACCGAATACCGCTGGATGGGAAGCATCAGGCATTGAAAACACATCAGTGAAAATATGAAAGAATGAGAGCAATTACATAACGTGACTTGGTTCAGTCAGGGTTCAGTGGAGGATCACACATGTCTTTGATTTAGGAGATGGGCAGATATGTTTGTGTCCTGTGAAATCAAATGTCAGTGATTATTCAATACATTTATTTTATTTTCAACTCAACCACATAGTACTTAAGTATTCTTTCAGGCAAACAGCTAAATGTTAAAGGGTACTTTGAGGGTCTGAATGGGGTGCTGTAGGGACTCACCACAATGGCAGTATATGATTACCTAGGATAAGAGTGATTTGGAGTATGGTTAATGGTAACTTTCCATTTTATATAGATATTCAATATGTAAAACACTAAATAGTGTATAGCCTGGACCATCCGGTGGGGATATGCATACAAGCAAAAACACTAAACACTACATTTTCTTTTATTGGCTTCTCAAATGTAAAACTGGACCAAACAATTAATTGGTCACTAATAAAACGTTTCTACAAGCTTACAAAAACTAGCAGGATCACTTCAGGCACCAGAGAAGATTCAGTTTGTGAACCAGCTAAACTTGTTACGGCGAGAAGATGTCTGTCATTGGAAGGTGTGGGACTGTAAACAAGACAAATGTGCCTTCCTGTAGCATCTCCATTCTTTATCTTTTTGTTTGATTTTGTTAGATTCAAACTGGGGTTTAGACCAATTTGATAGAACAGGGAAAATATGCATTAATATTACTTATTGTACTCAATTCCCACAGCCACTGAAAGGGTTTTGGGGAGAGAACTGATTATTATTAGATTTCCTCTGGGATGGACACACTCAGGACTTGGGATAATTTAATGAGCATCCAGTGACAAAAAGTGTTGTGTGTGCCCTTCGCGAGGCTAATTTTACCCCTCAGCTTTCGACTGATGACACTAAAGTTACTACATGTGCTTTTCAAGTGAAGATGTATAATATAAGAGGAGCTCGGACTTGTTATAAAACAGTAAATGCCAGGGAGAGATAATTTTTGATATGTTCTTAGAAAAAACTCGGAGGATTTTTTTTTGTCTAAATAAATAGGAGATCCAAGACATGATGATGGCTGTTTATCCTACATAAGTTAATAAATGGTATTAAAAATAAATGTATAGCTGCTCATTTTATAAACAGTACTATCCTAAATCTTAGATTTGCACTGTGGTATTTGTATTGCTGAACAGAGGGCACTTGTTAAGTGCATTTTGCATACATCAAATTTGCTGCAATATTCTCTCGGTTATTTTCCTTCTTTGTTTCTCATGACCACAACTCTTCTTTAGTTCTGGCAGAGTGGTTTATTCGTTTCCTCTCTTGCACAGTCACCTGCTCGCTAATTCTGTCTCCAGGCTAGACAGACAAATCTGGGGATATTATTAATTCCATTCATTCCATTTACGATAACAGATTTGCTGTATTGCTGCAGATGTATGAAATAGGTAGTGTCATTTTACTTCGGAAATGACACTAAAAACACTAGTGTTGACGATATAGCTGATATCAGAATGTCAGTTTTGTAGCTTTAAGTTTCCACTTGGGTGACTTGCAACATAGCCCTGCCTGTGTCAGGAGAACTACAGCTTTACAGCACATAAGCAGCACCATATTTCAGACTGTACACTGCACACTAGAGCTGTCAAGAGCACTCTCAAAGGAGAGCACTTGTTTTCAACAGCAATGGTAACCAGAGGTCACTTCCACTTTCAGTCAGGTGTCAGTATTATCCTATTCATGTTGGCTACCATATACTATATAAATTATCTCTGCTCTCTCTATCTGTCACGTCCATCATCCCATAAGTGTACCCTCAGCCCTGGTGACAGCATGCCATAACAGTGACTGAGGGGTCACAGGTCACAGGAGGAAGAACTGCTTGCCAATAACCAGTCTGAGTAGAATGTAGAAATGAAGGCAGGTATGCAACATCACGCCTCATGACAGAGACGCAAAAATGTGGCAGAATCTAATCTACTTGGTTGGCATTGGGAGCAAATGTCTTCCAGATGATATCTAACTGTGCCAGGTGTCAAGATGCCTGGACTGTGTATACATTTAAAGTAGTAATATGGAAAGGTCCACAGAAAAAAGACAAACTGAATAGCCCTGACAGAACCATTTCTCTGGAAAATAACATTTTTGGTGCTAGGGGAATGAGAGAAACATGTCAAGAAGCATTTTTCATCTCTTTTGGTAACCTTGCTGGCTTCTTATCTCAGTTATTTCCAATGGCTTTTCACAGTTAGCAGCACATATTCAGAGCTCTCAGCACAATGGCACTGGGACAATATTTCTCTGGCAACAGTGAAGGCAGTCTACCTTGTCAGGACAACACAAGCTAATGCTGTTTTCCCACCAACCCCACTATGTATATGTAGGTCTTTAATACACAGGTAGCTAGAAATGGATGTTTGACTACTATCTGTGCCTAAACCCTGTCCATCCTCCAGCCCTCAGACACATTCCCCACACCAGATTGGGGAACTTTGGAGAAGCTTTCAGTGTCACAGCCTTGACCCTCTGGAACTCTCTCCATTCAGATATCCACAACATCTCTCTCTGGACATGTTTAAAAAACTTCTACAATGCCATCTGTACACAGCCTACAACCTCACTGAGCTCTGCTTTCCCAGCAGACTCTAATATTTGTTACCTCTTCCAGTTGTTTGTGGTTTGTTTGTTTGTTCAGTGTTTAATCTAATACGTAAAGTAAAGTATCTTTGGGCCCCATGAAAGATATTATATAAATCCAGGCAATTATTTTTATTAATATTATTGGTGTTTTTACATTCGACGTAACAAAAGCAGCAAAGGACTAGTAACGAAGAGAAAGTAGCACACACCAGCATCTTTAACTTTAAAACACATTTTAATCCGCAAAAATTAGTGATCAGAGATGTAGCTGTCAAATACTGTACCTGTGACACCTGCTGTAGACTTATTTAACATGGGAATGAATACCACTGAGGACAAAAGACAGGTGTTACTGCGTTTTTTGAAATTGGCTTAGTCAGTTTAGCTGTTATCCTTGCCATTGAGCAGTAAGAGGCAATGTACACAGTGGATGACCCTGGCAGGAGAGGCTGCATTTTGCCTTACAGCAATGGAACCTGTGTAAAGAACCCTGCCAACATTGATGAGGACTCTCTTGCCCTTGAATCAGCTGACCTGAGCATTGAGGTGATGAAGCACTGCTGATGCAAGCGCACAGTGCCAGCCAAATCAAATGGCAGGATGGACAGGATTTATTGCTATATTTCTAACAAAACCATCCTTAGCTAGGTTGTAATCATTAAAAGGACAGACCCCATGGAGTTCAATGTTGTCACTGTGTTTTGCCTGAGTGTGTACAGTGCATGCAAGTTGAAAATATGTAAACAAAGAGTGGCTAAATACTACGTTACAGAGGGAAGCCAGTATGAAGTAGCTTTGGAGGTATCTCTCGAGGCAATGCAGAAACAGAGTCTCCATATGCTTTGTTTCATTTTCACTTCAGAGAGTGAGTGCATACAGTACTACAGAATTCTATTTCCTATTATCACAACTTTTGTCTCTTATCTTCCAAACCGACAAAAACGCGCACAAATTGCAAAGATTATTTTTCAATTTCCTACCTTTCCTCTTGGAGAGTATACTTTTCCCCTGTGTTCATCAACCAGGCAGATATCATATATTCCCTGGGTCTCCATACAGTTTAACATTTATAGACACAATTATGAATAATTGGTGTGGTTTAGTAATCGAAATGAGAAGTACTTCCATAACAGAAGTGTTTAATTACTTATCTGTTTTGCCTGTGGTTTCCTCTCAGTTCCACAATCAATTACTCTGTCCTGAGAAATTATAATTAATGAGGAAAGCTACCGGCTAAACAGGTTTCAGAGAGCAAATCCAATATTTCACCTTAGAGAGACTGGAGGAAACAGCTGAAGCAGAATGGATGCAGTAATGAGTCCCCAGTTGTATCTTAATACACAGGTACACGATTCGGGCGGAGTTGGTTTACCAGGACCCTTGCACTCACACACTGGTGGGCTAAAACTGAGCAGCTGCACTCTTTCGCTGGTTATTGCCTCGACTGTTAGTTGGGTCCAATCTCGTCAAGAAATATCAACATATATCAACATTTTTGCTGATTTTTCATGCTCTGGATTCAATCAAACCTGGTAAAAAAGGTAATTCAGCCCTTACCAAAATGAGTTCATGACACATTAGATTTAAAACAAGGCTGCATACTGTCTTTCTATTAGTATACATACATTTACTGTGAACAAAATAGTTGTTTTTAGGATAATGTGGTGGAATTCTGGAATAAACAGTTAAAAAAAAAGATCAGATCTGTTGTTGCAACACTTTTGATGAAGCTTTTCACAGTAAAGGCTCAGCCATATTTCACAAAAATGTCTGAGGAGCAAAGGACTCAAGTTTGGGATATCATTTATAGCATAGGTGCATGGAGAAACATTCCATTCTGTCAAAAATGAGATCACTGGCTGATGGAAAATTGCAAATTTCTTTTGCTTAAATCTTTACTTTCAATGAA
Organism: Mola mola; assembly: GCA_001698575.1. Taxonomy (NCBI): domain Eukaryota; kingdom Metazoa; phylum Chordata; class Actinopteri; order Tetraodontiformes; family Molidae; genus Mola; species Mola mola. Next base: position 1,027,372 of record KV751368.1, on the reverse strand, counting down.
ATTGAACATTGAGTTAAGTTAATGTTGAACCATTAAAAGCTACCTAAACTTGTCTTTCTACATTGAGTTCAGCAAACCTGTTTAAAAGTTAAAACAGGTTCATTTTTTAAATGCTGCAATATTTTATATATTTGCATGTCTCATCGGAATAATGTTAAAGTATCTGATGGTGCCTCAGGGTGCTGCTGCAGGAACATGATAAATTAAAATGCCAACATCATAGATTTGAATCTTATTGAAATATATACTTATCCATAAGTTTAAAATTTGCTTAAACAATAAAATCAGTCATAAGTCAGTAATATTATTTTATGACTATAAATCTTCTGTTGGGGGATTTTCTATTGTTTCTGTCATTTAAAAAAACAAAGCTGATGATTCTGTTGCTCTTTCCAAAGACTGTGTTTTCTAGACTGGACTTCAATAAGGGTTCAATAAGAGTTTTTTCACTCTTTCTCAAAACTCCAAAATAAACAACCCAGCACATTCTTCACATTCACTGGTGCTTTCCCCTCTCTTTTAATTCAAACAGTCAAATACATATTCGAGAACAAGAAAAAAGTGATACTGTGTTCATTCCAAACTAAGGAGATTAAGCAAAACGAGTGTATATCTTGTACCTCACAGTTATAAAACAAAGCAAGATGCATCAGCCAGAAGAAGAGGAAAATGATGAAAATTAAAATAGATTGCTTTTGCCAAAAAAAAAAATACAGTGAAAAATATAGAAGAGCACAGTCTCTGGAAATATCTGTGTGAGCTGGATGAAACAAAACAATTAAATTTAAAAGTGACTCTAGCCTGAATCTCTTGCGACAGACAGACATGTGTCCATTCACACCTATTGCACTGCTGATTTCCCTGCATTGCATTTACGTTGTAGCTGTGTATTACAAGCTCGACTGATTAATGATACTGTGAATTTAATAACCAGTAAATCAAATAGCAAGTTGTAACTTCACTGCTGAGTGTTGGACTGTCTAATTGGTAAACCAAAGAGGAAATTAAACTACAACCAAATCAATAACTGAGAACCATGTGGAGAGGCACACTGAGTGTTTATATTGTCCATGAGCACAAAATAATGATTGTAGGTCATATCAAACTATATTCACCGAAGCACACTTCACTGGTTGAGCTCCAGGGAAAAAAACATGGATGCTTAAAACTGCACTGTTATTATTAACCGCCAGTTCATCCTATGTTGAAAAAATATTTTCCTTCATATGAAAAACAACTCAGATAAGAGCAAACTTGCGATACCTGAGGAGATGGAGGCCAGGCGGAACATGTCAGGATGACGGTTCGGTGCTACAGGTTCATATGGGGATGAGTCATCCATGTCTCCATCTGAAAAAACAGTAAAGACAACAAAGATTCATTAACTCTGTACACTTGACCTTCCCAGGGGAGAATTAGAGCATTCCTAAAGAATAACATCAGAAAGAAACCTATGCACCCATTATTCATTGTAAAACATATGTAAGAGTCCATTTTAGCCTGATAACTAGAAGAAAAACAAATTATATTTAGTCGATAGCTCCTTTTTTCGAAACATGTTTTTTTTTTTTCATGGATTATCTGACTGCATATTTTAGACATGAATGTGATGACACAACTTCCCAGTATTGGAATGGCTGACCAAAACCTGAACCCTTCTATGATTGGATATTATTTTTATCATGTGAAAAACAGGATGTTCATCATGGTTGAAATCTTCCTTCAGACTGAATGTTTGCTCCTGTTACGTTTGATCTGGGGCAGCAGCTGAAGGACTACCAGCATAAGGAATATATCTTCCTTGTTAACAATTTAAAAAAAAAAATGAAATCCTGCTTCTCTGTAGGTCTTAATCCTTCATTTAAAATTCATAACCATCCGTCGTGACTGAGACAAACCCTCCAGTGTGTAGTAGTTTTGCATTCCGATCCCAACAAAAACACAGGAAGGGTGGTGGAGGAGGGTTGGCTGAGAAAAATCTCAAAACCACAACATTCTACCTTGACAACCAATCAGAAGATCCAATCAATGGATGGAGCCCATTTTCTTTACTAACATCCTCTTTGGATGCGTTTAAAAAAGATGAGGCCAGGTGATAAAATGCTGTCTTGTAGCTGCTCTGATAACAGGTACATCCATTGCAGAAAGGGCTTTTTTTCCCACCAGTACATACAGTTAAGTGTTTTTCCTGTCTCCTCTGAATATATTTTGTTTCATATTGCATTGATATTTCACTAAAAGTGGAATAGAACATGCAGGAGTTGAATTTGCCAATAATTCTAATCAAAGGTACTGAAAAATAGTGTAACTGTACTGTACATTGGCACACACTAAAGAAGAATGTTTAAAGTGAGAAAATAAGGGGAAAAGGGATTTACTAAACAGAATTTACCATATCAATTTGTCCACTGAGTAAACCAGCCAAGGTCTGCAGAGTCATTGCTGTGCATCTGTAGTTCTACATCTCCCCTCTCCATCAATATTTACAATCATAACAAGATAAAGCAGCTCAGATGGCCATTCCCTGGCCACATTTATGTATTGACATCTGGCAAAGCTAAGGAGCCTATTTGCCGAGGTGAAAGAGAGCAAAAGGAAGTCAAGACTGAGAGCATGGACATTGACAGAGAATGTGCAATGCTTCTTCTTTCAGGACACCAAAAACTATACAGGACAATGAGAAATAAATTCCAAAAGCAAAACATTGTGCTATGGGGTTGCTTCTCATTTTGTTCAGACAGCTTCTTACAGTGTCGAGAAGCTTCACTCTACAATCAGCAAAGAATCAAATAGCATTAAGGCACATTATGTTCCATTAAGAGGAACTGTACTGAGTGTACTGTGGTGATCACAACAGCAACGTCCAACCACAACAGCAGATGTAGTTAATGAATTTTGAAATACTTGTTTAAATGGATGTCACAAGCCGTACAAATTCATAAAATGGGACAAAATAGCAAAAAAAAAACATGATCACACATAGACCCGTCCGTTGTGTAAAACCCCCACAGAGGGAACCCTTGTTGAAAAGAAAAAAAAAAAGCGCTTTGACAGTCGCCCAGGACCCAATTATACATTCATAATTGAAAATTCTCCCCAGCTGTTTTGGGATAAGATGTTTTAAGCCGAAGGGCAACAAGTTATCGCTGTAATTAAGCCTCTGTTTGACTTCATTTGCTCTGACATTACAGTGAAGGCACAGTGAAGACAAACAATCAGACCTGTCCCTCTTTACAGCACAAGAGGAATGCTGCTTCCAAGTGCAGTCACAGTCCTCTCCTTCACCATAAGAGGTTTTAAGGAGCCATCACTCATCGTTTTGATATGCATTATCAATGAAGCTCAACTTCTGCAGTGATGGAAACCCTCCTAAGGATTTTATTAGTGACATTCGTGGCAAACCGTTTATGGCTGGAGGAAAAGTCAATTATAATAAATGTCATTCACCTTGTTTTGTTTTGTTTTTTTAAAAGTGCCCTAAACTGAGACTGCTTCTGTGTGGTATTGATTTTATACTGTTCACTATATTGCAATTGTGGAACAAGAGCAAATACTCCTGTTACAATATTACATATGGTTTAACTCTGAAACACTGTATTGCAACACTTCGTCCTGTTCTTTGATTAGTTGTCTACCAAGAAATCTTAGCACAGCCTGAGCAGCCTGGAGCACAGCTGGACATCCTCAGCAGAGCCCTGCTAGCTGTTGCTCAAACTTGGGTTCCAACAAAAGGTGACGGAGCTTTTGCTGTCAAAGCGCCACAAGTTTGCAAATGAGCTGTCTGTGGAGTTAAGTTTGGCCAAAAACACTTTCTTCTTTAAATCTCTTATCAAAGCGCACTTGCAATCTGTAAAACTGTATCAGAAGAAACACTGGAATAATGGGATTTTTATTACATTAGGTGAAATGCATTAATCTTTACTACTCAATTCCCTGCCCTAATGCGATCATTTCCCCAAAGAGATTACAACGTGGTACCACAAATGCATCTTTTCTTCAAATTGCACTTAACAGAACTTAAATGGAGGCAAAACTTCAGTTAATGGCTCAGCTTTTGAAGTAATCTTGACATTTTAAACGCAATTTAAAACCATACAAACAGAATATTGGATTAGCTCAGAATAGTATTTCAAGACACAATTTCAAACCTGCATGGCATGGTGGGCAAACCCAGCTGAGAAAATTAAGTCTTGAAATCTTCAGCCTTGCCTTTGGCTATAATGTATAATGTTAAGGTGAAGAGCTGCACACTTGCTTAATTAAATCAACATTTTAATAGCTGGTGTCAGGTACTAAATGTTGAGTGTGGCGTAAATCCTGCTAAACAAAAGTAAAACTTGCTATCATCTTTATGGCATAGCATATTGGCAGAATCACTGCAGCCCAATAAAGCAGCTTCTGCTCTACATTTAAAATTAATTTGAATATTGAGAACCACATAATAATCTGCATGTCTTCTCTAGTATTTGTTTTGGTCCAGCAGCAGGTGCCCATTAGTGTGTCTGTCTTTCACTGTCCTCCTCCATCAACATGGCAGTATGGTTAGAAACACTCTCATATTACAGAGAAGTGCCATAAAACACGTTTCCGCAAATTTCTGAGGCAATAAATTGATTCATATTCAAATAGCAGAGCACAGTTTAACCTGAGCAGTGCTTTTTAATTTAGTGCTTGCTTATTAAAATGACAGATATCCAACGAAGAGCATATTTGTAGTATTAATACATCTCATATAACTGTCCCTTTGTCCATGACTGTAATTTCTTCTTGTCTGTGCTCAAGATTTTTTTTTTTTTTGTTTGTTGGACGGGTTTGGAGCTCAAAACATCCACACTGTTGCATTAGATTGACGCCATTAAAAATATTGTTCACTAAATTTGATGCACAGGATGCAGGTGTTTTGATAAATAATCACATTTAGGTGAGCTGTTACAAGTCTAAAAAAATTGTTGCAAGTTCAGCATCGAATCGCATGCTTTTACTGTTTTACTGTGCTGTCTCTAGCAGTGGAAAGCCACGTCAGTATTTCCTGTTGTTTTTACTTCTTCTTATGTCGCTCCTTATTGTTGCTCACAAATGTTTTCTCTGTCTGGAAGAAGATGTTTTGGACGGTGATGAATGTCAGATTGACCTTAATGAACTAACTACAACATTATCTTCATCTAAATCGTCAACCTGTATACTAGACCCCATACCTACTAGGCTGCTCAAAGACGTTTTACCCTTAGTTAGCACTCTGCTACTGAATATGATCAATCCATCCCTTGTAACAGGTAATGTGCTTCAGTCATTTAAAGTAGCTGTAATTAAACCGCTCCTAAAAAAACCTACCATGGACCCAGATGTTTTAGCCAACTATAGACCAATATCCAACCTCCCCTTTCTTTCAAAGATTCTAGAGAAAGCAATAGCTAAACAGCTACGTGACTTTGTTCAGGATAATAGTCTATTTGAGGATTTCCAGTCAGGTTTTAGAAAGCATCACCGCACAGAAACAGCACTGGTAAAAAAGTTACAAAATACCTCTTCACTGCATCTGATGAGGGACTTATCTCGGTACTAGTCTTTTTATATCTTAGCGCAGATTTTGACACTATTGATCTTCACATCCTACTACAGAGGATGGAACACCAAGTTAGCATTAAAGGATCTGCTTTAAGATGGTTTAAGTCCTACTTATCTGATAGATACAATTTTGTTCACGTTAATGATGAATCAGCCGGATATGCCAAGGCTAGTCACAGAGTCCCACAAGGTTCTGTGTTTGGACTATTACTATTCACTCAATACATGCTTCCTTTAGGTAATATCATTAGAAAGCAAGCCATACATTTGCATTGCTATGCAGATAACACACAACTATACTTATCAATTAGCCCAGACGAAACCCATCAGTTAGTTTATCTATAGACATGTCTTAAGGACATTAAAAACTGAATGTCTTTTAACTTTTTATTGTTAAACTCTGACAAAACTGAAGTAATTGTGCTGGGCCCTAAACACATTAGAGACTCATTATCCAACAACATAGTTAATCTGGATATCATTACCTTGGCTTCTAGCACCACTGTCAGAAACCTGGGTGTTATCTTTGACCAGGAGCTGTCTTAACTCACATGTAAAACAGCTTTCAAGGACGGCCTTCTTTCACCTCCGTAACATTGCTAAAATCCGGCACATTCTGTCTCAACAAGATGCAGAAAAACTAGTTCACGCATTCGTTACTGGATTACTGTAATTCTTTATTTTCAGGTTGCCCTAATAAGATTTTAAAGACTCTTCAGTTAATCCAAAATGTAGCAGCGCGTGTACTGACTAAAACTAATATCAGAGACCATATTTCCCTCGTACTGGCTTCCCTGCACTGGCTCTGCACTGGTTTAATCCAAAAATATAATTTAAAATCCTTGTCCTCACCTACAAAGCTATTCATGTTCAGGTTCCATCTTATCTTAAAGAACTCATAGTACCCTATCACCCATCCAGAACCTTACGCTCCCAGGATGCAGGGTTATTGGTGATCCACAGAAACTCCAAAAGTATAATGGGAGGCAGAGCCTTCAGCTATCAAGCGCCGCTCCTGTGGAACCATCTTTCCGTCTCGGTACGGCAGGCAGACACACTCTCTGATTTTAAGAGTAGGCTTAAAACCTTCCTTTTTGATCTTATAGTTAGGGCTGTCCTATGTGGCCCTTAGTTATGCTGCTATAGGCACAGTTTGCTAGGGGAACACTCCATGATGCACTGAGCTCTCTTCTCTGCCCCCTCTGACTCAGACTCCATTTCTGCTTCTGTAAATGTCCATATCCTTGCACTAACTTTACTTCTTCCAAGGGGGCTGCTGTTGTGGTCCTGCCTGATGCCTACTGCCCACATTAGGACAATAGATCTTGTGACTTGGATCCTAGGCTTGATTTCCGAGTGCAAATCGGGATCCACAGATTACAATGACTTCTGGACCAATAGACTACACCTGGGTCTGGATCACTACACTTCACATATCCCTGGATTTATAGATTCCACAGACTCTTGGACTCACTGATTACACCAGCAACACTCAGATCTTGATACATGGACTATGACGACTCCTGGACCAACAGACTACACCTGCGTCTGGATCACTAGACTTTCCATACACCTGGATTTATAGATTCCACAGACTCTTGGACTCACTGATTACACCAGCAACACTCAGATCTTGATACATGGACTATAACGACTCCTGGACCAGTTGACTACATCGTGGTGGGAGCTGCTTGCCTGACGCCTACTGCTCAAATTAGGACATGAGATCCTGTGACTTGGATCCTGGGTTGGATTACCCAGACTAGCCAATGGACTACAATGACTTCTAGACCAACATACTATACCCATATTATATCTGGATTTATAGACTCATTTGAACTCAAACATTCTTAGTAATAATAATAGTAATAATGTATAAATTGTGATTTTGGGCTTTACAAATAAAATTTGATTGAATTTGATTTGATGTCTCAGACATGCTAATGGACATATAGCATCATAACAGGTACTTCTTCCTATTATCTTGATAGCATTAGTTCATTTATTCCAATGTTTTAATTTTAAATTTTGGCTGGGTCTTACAAATTGTACCTCCAAGCCAGGTACCGAAAATTTCTGAACCTTAATCATAACATCTGGGGTATTTTGGGCGGTGTTTCTAAGCCGGACACAAAATGGCTTGCATTTGATATTTGATCAACACTACTGATAGTCTGCGATAGTCCAATGTTGACTTGCTGAAAATTTCATAGATTTCAGCTTCACAGAGCCTAACTGACCAATGATAGCTCAAAGGATGAACCTAAATGTACAAACAGTTTCACTCTGAGTTATGCTTTAAATCCCACCATAGAGAGAAAGAGAGAGACGGTGATGTCAGACGCCAAGCCAGATTGTTTGACTTCTGCAATGCACATTCATTTAACAAGCTGGAGTCCTAATGTCCACACATGACAGCATTCATTAGAAAGAATCACCCATCACTCACTCACTGTAGAGAGCCTGGGACCTCACTGCGCTACAGAAGGCTAATCTAAAGCCCACTACCTGGAATACAGTTCAGCCACACTGTAACTCTATACCATCCTTACAGAGAATGGGAGTCATTGTGTACAGTTCAACTTACAGTATGGAAAACCATTAGACAGATTTAATAAGACTAGCGGCGCCTGTTTTGTCTTGGCACTTCAATAATCGTTTTCTCTTTTTAGGATGAAAGATTAAAGCGGGTGATGGAGGCCTGAAAGGGTAAGAGACGGGGAAAGCTCTGAAAGCCCTTATTGATTACACCCAGAAGCCATCGACAACTCCCTTCCTCTGATGATGAAGTAGTCACCTAGACGGTGCACACTGGATCTCCAGCACAGGAAGGGGGAAATCAGAGAGGACATGTTCAGCATGCAGGAGCCTGCTTCTCTTATCCCCTAACATGTGGGGCAGGCTGGAAAAATGTTCTGCTTATGACATTGGATGGCTGAGGTAATGGCCGGTGACTGCTACCATTGCTCATAGTAATGATGGTTTCACCTAGGAGTACTGTGTACCTTTGCAGCCACGAGTCTCTCTTTCTTCCTCTCGCTCTGTCACTCTTTGCTTTTCTCAGTCTCTTCCTCATTTATCATGTCTCTACCTCTCCCCTCTGTCCCTCTCTTTACATTTCACTTCCTCCCAGCTCAGGTCACTCATGATGCACAAAGCATTCTCACACTGTCCACTTCATGTACCTTCCTACAAACACTTGTGATATCAGTATGATTTAGTGACAAAACTGTCTGGGATTTGAACCATTTCATGAATCCAGTCTGTTCTGAGTCGTACCAGGCTGGCATAGAGCACTTGTGATGCCGCTAATTAAACTGCAGTGAAAAGTCCTTACAGAAGATCTCTGACTCCTACTTAAAAATCAGTTCTTTGGTTTCATAACTAAGCTGTTTTTATTATGTATATTGGACGTGTGAAACCAACCATTTGAACGACCAGATCTACTGCAAACCTACAAGACTAAATCCACATGAGGCCCAGGGCACAAATGAAAGAACAACCTATACAATGTCCCTGTGTGTGGCAGCCTATGTTTCTTTCTTGGCAATTCATTCTTTTATGGATTCAAACTACTGGACCTCATCTCTGCACACCAGCACCAGCCGATTCAGAGCAGAAACCACAATTAACCATTAAGGATGGCTGTATTGACACATTGAATTCAGATGCCATTTTCCATTAGAAAACACAATTAACATTTCATTATGAACAGCACTACTTACGGCTCAAATACCGGCTCTGTGGTACCCTGTAGCCTTTCAGGGAAGTATACTGAAGCCTAAAGGCAGGTGACAGCATTACACAAGAGACTTTAAAGCACACGTTGAACGTCTCATGACTGAACGTTTTAGTTGCTCAGTATCATTCCAGACAGTGTTTGACTCCTGCAGTAATGTTAGAAAACTACAATCTACAATAGCCACCATAAATAAGAATGTTTCTAAAATGCTTGTGCTGTTTTATTCTTTTTCGTTTTTATTCTATTGACAGGTGGTAACTAAATACACACTATACATAACTTCTACCCTTGGCCCATCACTGTCTCCAAACTGCACTTGTTTCATTAATGTGTCTACTTGGAGGCCCCTCCTAACATCTGATAAAACACTGTGACAATGATTTAGAGACCATATGGATTGTTAATCAATATGGTTTCATATCAAAAACAGAACTTAAAAAAAGATCAATTTTATTTTAGTTAAATGGTTTTAATTGTTTCAATTGAGTTTTAATTGTTTAGCATATTTTTTTTTCTTGCTGTTACCAATGCAACCATTTTGTAGCTGAACCTGATTTAAAAAAAAAAACAATTAAAAAAAAACTCTGTGGAAAGAGAAAGAGCTGGAAGGATTTCAAGGATTTTAAAGATCTTTACAGCTATATTTCAAAGTGCAACCCCTGGATTGACTGTCTACCTCTAGGTCTTGTGGTCTATACGTTGTCCTTTTGATCTATAAAGTAAAGATCTTCAGGATAAATGGTAAGTGGTAAGTAATTTGTATACAGTGTTTCAAATGATGTCTTATTTGAGCATAAATGTCCCACTTTTGCACAGATGTTCGTTGTCATTCGAAGAGAAAACTGTGTGGTCTGATGATGAATAACATTTGATGAACATTTCTCTATTCTGCATGTCCTGGAAAACAATTATGTAAAAATAATCAGACACTGCTTTGCTCATCTTCAAAGGAGATATGTTTCTATCATTCTTGACCGTACAACTGAAAATCAGTTGCCATTAAGGGAAAACTGGTCCTTGATATGAAGCGTAATTGTGTATTTGGTTCTGAGTCCTTTATGTTTTTATTGTTATTAAATTTTAGACAATAGATTTTTTTAGACCATAATGTGCTCCCAGGGCACTGAATTATTTGTGTGCTGTTTTTGCAGGGCTGGTCTAGAAGCTGGACATGATTTCACTACAAGTCAGTCCCTAGGAGACAAATAATCTCAGGCTGCAGGAAAGTGGCCACATGTGCATAGTGGATAAATATGTTTGGCCTGAAACGACCACTGTTCATATGGATTATCACACTAGTTAAAATTACACAGGTCTTAAACAATCTCCGCTCACTTATGTATTCCTTTACTTTACACAAGTAGAATAAAACTCGAGAAGCTGTATGACATGCTATGTAATTCACCTTTTATGGTTTAGCACCATTTCGAGGGGTTCTGCTGTGATTCAACCCATCGTGTTTGTTTCCAGAGAACCAGAGACTGTTGTGCATACTGTAGATTACTTCCAGTTAACAATAGCCTGTTTGAGTGCACAACTGATCGCGATTAGATTAAATTTTGTCTCCCAGATTGGCAGGGCCAAAAAGAAACACGAGTTTTGTGACGGGTACACTGCAGGCACGGGAGGTCTCTGTCCTTGACAGATAACTATCATGACTCAGACACCAACACATTGACTGATGCAGCTGTTTGATGGGAAAAGTGGTCTGAGAGTGAATCAGCGACAGAGAGAGAGAGAACGGGGAAATGGTTAAAGAGGAGAAGGAGTTGAAAAAGGAGAGAACGACAGGAAGAGAGACAGCAGGCCTGAGGAGCAATGCATGTCATTATGTTTCCCTTGAACTAATGTCAGGGACCCTCTGCTGCCATCAGTCTGAAGAAGTGTAGCTGGTGCTTTGAGCAGTCATCCTGGCGAATCACTTCACGGATCACGACGCAAAAGCCCAGTGTGCAAAGCTCAGCGACTTTGCAATGTTTCCGCTCTTACCCCTGGCATCAAAACTGACTACATCATGTCCTGCATATGGTATGACATGCGACATCGGTCACAGCGACTTTGGCCAGGCTTACAAGCATGACGAAATGTTGCTATTGGGTTAAGGTCCCCTTTAGCCCAATCCCCAGCAGCTCGGGCTCAGTCAGACTTGTCCTGAAACACGCTGTGCGTCTGACCCTTCAGGATGGACCGAGAGGACGATGACTACCTTGATGCTGTCTAAATATATTACAATGTGAAAACCAGAGTGTTTCACTTTTACAGCTAGAGTGCTGTTTTATGTCCAGCGTAAGTGGACACACAAGGGCCACTGGGCTATACGATTGAAACCCAATTACATGGTAATATGGAACACTTTAGGTGAAAAACAATAAGTCTACCATAACAGGTCTATGTAATGTAATCCCATTAAAGGTCCATTACCTTCAAGAGGGTGAGGAAAATAGGAAAGCATATATATATTTTTTTTTTTGCTTTTATCAGGGGCTTCTGGGTATCATTATAAAAGGGCATCAGGGAATCGAGCATCAACAATGGGTGTGGCACACATCCTTATTGTCTTTGTTTTGGAAAGTATTCACTGGTGCTGGAGATCAGAAGATTCATTTCAAGTAAATGGTGTTGTTGTACTCACGAGGCATACACATCAATATCAATAGAAGAATATCGCACACAGACTATTTACGTCAGCAGCGCACATGCATCCTGCGCACTTCTAATTTTTGTAAACTGTTTTTGTAACAGTGAAGCACATGTAAAGCCCTGCTGTAAATGTCCAAATACAAAACCAATAAATTTGACAGAAGCTAATTCAAAGCCTCAGAGGAAAGAAGAGACTGAAAACAAGGGGCCTTCAAAGCTCAGCTGGTAAAAGTGAAAAGAAAAAAAAGGGGGTTTAATTCACATCAATACATTTGCAGTTTTAGAAAGAAGCTGCATGACCTAAAGAGATGTTTACAGAGGTGAGGTTTTTTTTTTTTTTTTTTAATTCTGTGCAATTGCCACAAACTGAAACATGATGTGCCATGAACTTTGTGAGACAGAGAATCATTACACCAACTGCTTCATACCTTCAGTGAGTCCCATGTGGATGGTCCAGTAGTTCTGCAGACACTGCAGCTCTTTTTTCATGCCCCTCTTGCAGCGGCAGTCATACAGAGGACTAACCAGCAGCACTTCTAAGGCAGCCTGGCAGTCCCTGTTGTTGTCTAGCATGGCTTCCTTCTCCTTGCCCACAAGGCATTGGCGCATCACCCGGTAACGAGAGCTACAGTGAGGGTTCTGGTTGCACATGTCACTCGCCTGGATGCAGTCCACCCATTCAGGCCGAGGCCCTGGCTCAGACCCGCCATCCTGAGATGCTGGAGAACCATTGGCCAAGGACACGGACAGAGCTGGGGTACCATCCAAAGAACTCTCTGCATCATCTGGGTGGGGACCAGGAGATAGAGGTGAAGGAGATGAGAGAAAGTGTAAAGTGTGAAGGATTATGTATGTCTGTGCATGAGTGGGTGTGTGAGAGAAATCACATCATAAAACTGCTTTCCTTTTTTTTTCTTCATGCAACAGGTATCTATGAGCAGGTTGGATTGCCCTGACATGCCCATACATGTCAAGGCATCTGTTAACAAGACGTTTACATTCTTCACCTACAGTTGCTCGTAGGCACTTGTACTCATTCCTGTGCAGTTAGAGCCCTCAAAACAACTCTGTCTTTCAGTTTTCTATCAAATCTTACTAAGATTAGACTTTATCATTGCCCAATATGTGACTAACCCAAGATAAATAAGTACTTAAAAGACGCAAACTGCTTTTAAGTCATATCTGAATAACCAGTAATCAGTTTACAATAAGCAGGCAGGGACAGCTGTTGCGGTTTGAGACTCAAGACCAAGACTTCACACGAACCGAAGAGCAGACGGTTCTAGTAAAATGGCAAGAGAGACCCCTCGTGGTACTGTTGAGTACTGAGCTCAGAGAGGAAGCGATGCTGCATCGGAATCAGAGCAAAGTGCAAGAGTATCTTGAAGTTAACTGCAAAAATATTTTATTATATTGGGATGACGCGTGATGCATTCAACCGAGCACAGGTGTGTGATGAAAAGAGACGACAGATTGTTTTAATTGTCTGTATGAAAGCTGGACTGAGCTCGATCTACTCGCGTAGGTCAACTTCTGCGTAGCTGTGGGTGGCAATCAGACGTAATATAACCAAACCACTGAGCTACAACTCTAACACATTTAACCACGCGCAGTAAAAGAGTGGAATAACCTCTGACAACTCCTGCATGCGTGAGAGAAGTGGACACAGAACATGTTAAGACAATAACCATCACTGGTGTCAGAATGTTTTTTTTTTTTTTTATCAAATTAATGAAAATCTTAATTAATAATATAAATTATATTTCACCTCTCACCTAAGAGAAGAAAGATGCAAATCCACACAGTAACAGACTTCATGTTGGACTCGGCAACAGAGATGAGTTAGAGTCCAGAAAATACTAATATTTCCACCCTGTGAAAGGTTAATCCTTCTTTCTGTGACCCAGGTGTGGGCTAACTGTAAAAAATATATTATCCTCTGATAAAAAATAAATAAAATAAATAAATCCTCCAAACTCCCATTAATAATCCGCGGTTTTACAGGGGATTAATAGACTAACTTCGACGCTGTAAAATCCACTGCTATTGTGAAAATTAAAAAAAGAAAATAATAATAATAATCAAGAGGCAATCAGTATGTCAGTCAATCCATGAAAGCAGCTGTCCACGGTCCGTCTGCGCTGCGTTCATACCGTCAAACTACGGAGACATGATCTCTCCGCATTATAAGGGTTCCGACTGGCCGCAGCGATTGCCCCTTGGAGACAAATTGTTTCACTAAAACATCCCTTACACTGGTGGAAAAAACCCCCAAATATATCTAACTAGGTAGAACTCATAAGAAAGTGCTACAAAACGTTGTTGTTTCACCCCCCTCGCCACCGCTGGCTCCTTCAGAAAGCAGTGTGCTCCTCTGAAGGGAGTGAACGCACCGACTGCATGTGTGTCGAGGCATCACAACACTTTATAAAGAGGAGTTTCTGTGCGCCAGCAGAGGGCGCTGCCGTTGGCCATGCTCAGTGGGAAACCAGTGAGTCACATCTTCGGGTCACATCGAGGATTAAAATAATAAAAAAAATACAAATACCACAGGGTTCTTGCTGTAAGTCTCCTGCTGAGAGCTGGAGGATGATACACATGTGTTCCTCTGCAGTGAAATTACTCTGACCTCCTTTGACCTGCTGTGAGGTTTGGCATTTCTTTGATCTCCTGGGGCATTTGTGGGAAATTATTTTGGAAGGTGATACCATTCTGTGACACCGTTTAAGTGATTCGTGTATAATACCGTTGTTACGTGATTGCTATCGCTTTTCTGGCGGGTGTCTTTACAGTCTTGTTCAGACTGCAGCGGAGGCTGCAGCAGTGACATATCTTGGAAGAATTCAGGAACATTAAGTGTTGCCAACTTGCAATTATTGCAAGAATAGTTGGACATCTAGCACATAGGGGATCCTTTAATCCAGCATCTATAAAAGCCAGCGGGTCGGTTCATTTCTAATTGACGTGGGGTCATCATTCCCCCAACTCATAGAAATTTGTAAATGATTTTCAGGGACAGAGGTCAAGGATGGAGCCAGCGGTGGTGATGAAAATGTCATCATTCATTCCAGCAACGTCCCAGTACTTAATCTGACATCTGTGTTTCCTCCGTTTGAAAGACAGACTTAAAAGAATTAACAAAATGCCTTATATTATATTGGCGCTTGGAGGAAATAAGCCCACAACCCACAGTATCTGCCATTTTCCAAAGTTGCTTCACATTAAACAAAACGACTCTGTTGTGGATCATCACTCGACTAGTGTCTGGAATGTCATAAATCTTTACAAATCTTGAAAACAAAGTCTCTATTTAGAGACTCCGACAGCGACAAACTGCAAGGCCACTGGTTTGTAATGATGTTTGACTGTCAGCCCAGGCTTGCAAATACTACAAAACACCCAAGGAATAAATAAAGTCAACTCACTTTTCTAGCATTTCATTAACACAACAGCAAAACAGACGCAACCACTCACGTGAATTGTGATTCTATTTAAAATACGTTTTTGTATATATACTGACAGATTATGAGTGAGGGGAAAGTATATTGAGACTTTTTAAGGAAAAAACAAATAAAATAAAGTACATCACAATATTGAAATCATATTAAACCTTGATAATGCAGTGGCCAGTTGTAACGTTGGAGTAATTCAGCCTGACATGTTTGAACCAGACACAGTTTCCCAGGGAGAAGAGGCAGAAGAGCTGCTTGTATAATGTCACATATAAGATGATGATCCAGGATGGTAAGTTTGGTTTCTACAACATTAAGCCCCATTCTGGTTAGTTGGTGGATTAGTGAATTAAATCAGAAATCGTGACACTGACTGCTTATTTGGGTCATGATGTTAATGAAAATACCACATCGACATGATAAAATATCAAGGTTGGAAAACTTGTTTTTCATTGGAGGTGGTCTGTAAGACTCTGTAAATTGTGCTCAGTGAGACAGCGGAGGAGGTTGGGAGTGAGCTTATGCTCACTCTCTTGCATCAAATAATAGCTTAGGCAGTCTGAATTTGTCACCTTTAAAGCAGGACAGATGAATATTGTGTATGCAAGTTCATTTCTGCTCATGTGAGTTCAACCTCGACCCAGGCGAACCCCAAACATTTAGCCATCAGATTCTTAACTACGTATAAATATGTCCCTGAATGTATTGTACCATTGATTACATTTTTCCCTCCAGTAGCACTTGAATTTTAAAGGATTTTAAAGGATGCTGCTTCGCCTTGCAGCTTTTTAAGCCCCAAGGGCAAAGGTCACTGTATCTCTCAGCGCCTGTCATGCTTGTACGAGAAAACATTAATGAACCTGAGCACATGGCTCGTGCACACAGAAGCATGCACAGGGGTTGAGCATGAAGGATTAGATTAGGAATCATTGGCTGATTAATGTGCGTCTGGGGAGATCTGTACATCGCACACCGAGCTGAGCCGAGAACATGAAAAAACAACAGTGTTAATTGCCAGTATTACATCAATCTAGACTGTTTTATTTAGTTCAGTGTGATAAGAGAAGTTAAGGCAACAGTTCACCCAAAAACAACAACTCTTCTTAATGGAAATCTGGGTTTTGTCTCCTACAAAACGTCGTTGGTCCTTGGCAGCAAAACAGGGCTGCAGAATACTCATCATGCAGCTTTGCCAGTGTAATCGACCAAAAAGGAAGCTCCAAAGATTGCTAAGTGTTTTTAAAAGACATTATTTATACCCTTTTAAGAGAGAAAAACTTTATTATAGTTTAAAAAAGAAACCCTGTCCAAGTATAAGCAAAAAAAATCAAAAATCAAAAATCAAATATATGTGTTTATACGCATTCTTCCAAATCAATTTGGCATCTCAGCGCTGAAACATCTGGCTCTGGGTGCTGTGTAGTCAGAAATTACTGAAATTTGTGTCTTATATCTGCAAAATATCAACCATACCATCTGTAACAATACACAGTACTAAAGAACAGTACAGTTAAGTTTCACATATCATGACCTATATACTGTATACATATTTGAAACCTCTTGACTTTCACAGCTCTATGGGGTGTTATCGTGTGCAGACCCAGAGTGAGGTCAAATCAATGTGAGAGGCCCGAAAGACAATTCACATTCTGGGCCCATGTACTTTGTTTTACATTTTTCCGTGCAGCTCGCAGTTTAAGACAATGAAACAACTCTTGTTGCACATGTCAATGTTTATATGCATATCAACTTTGTTTTGGCTCATTCTGAGCATATTAACCGTCCTACATCGGCGAAGTGACCTCTGCTAGACTCTCTGGAGGCTATCGACCAGTTAGATCCATTTGTTTTGCAGGCATTTCAGACGTTGTCCATTTCTATCACATTACTTTGACAGAAATTGAATTTCCTCTCGTGCATTTTTATGTATCCTAAGTGCTGTTCTGGTCACACTGGGAATATACTGTTTCCGGCACCATGATGGTGCAAAATTGTTATGGCTTTAAACTGAAAAAAGGGGGAAATGGATTTGACTTTAATGTATGTATTACCCTTCATGGGTTTTTAGTTTGCTTGTTTGTTTTTTTTGTTTTGCTTTCCACATATTATTTGCCCCTCCAAGTGACCATCATCTCAGTGCTGCTCTGGTCTAAAGGCTCTTTAAGGCATTGCTTTACAAGGACAAACATTATAAGTTTCCAGATGCCATGCTGGGCTCTCTGCCTTGTTAGTCTCCATAACATTGTCATCTTCCCGACTGTAATGGCAGCACACAGCGAGGACATGCACATTTTCTTATCGGGGGGGACAAAAAAATATCATGAGTCTGCAGTGTTTTGCCAAATATTACTTCTTTTATTCTTTATTTCATAGTTTCCGAGATTCTTTCTGGCAATGACAGAGATATTCTCTTCAAGGAAAAAGGTTTTACTAAATACCACAGAGCTGCAAGTGGTGGCACATCTAGCCCATGATGTTAAACACACCGTGGGTCCCGTAGGGAATGTTGACAGGGACCTCTGCTCTGCCCAGCTCAGTGAAGGTCTTTGCATTCAGAACCAGGAGGAAGGTACTTTTCTCCTGGACCCAGGAAGTAATATAATGTAAAGAAAAGGTCAAAATAATCAAAACTCACAATATCAAGCCATTTTTCCCTTCATGCATAGTAAATCATACATACTATATGGTCATGTCATATAGAAATTACATGCAAAAGTTGTTTTGCAAGCTATCTGTGGTTATATGTCTTATTGTTAAGATCTGATGTGGTTATTTTGCCATGATTAACTTACTTTTCTGGGCGTGATAATGACTGACAGGACCACTCCGTCATCTTCCTCAATAGCGTTGGGTGACGCAACAAAGACAGGCTCAGACGGGTAGAGGCCGGGGTAACGCCACACCTAAGCAGGGAAGATTATATGAGCATTCTCTGAGCTGCTTCATGTTATTGAAGCAGTGCAACTAACTTTGATGTGATAACACCGTAAGCCCAGTTCACAATGAGGTCATCATTAAAGTAGTTTTTTAACTGGTCTTTACCTTTAGCTCCTTGGTGTGGACATCCATCTTAAGTAAGGAGTCAGCGAACACGTGTCCGAAGCCACAGGAGTAGAAGTAGCGGTACGGTCTTCCGTTGTACTGGTCGTAGTTGATCTGAGGGAACTCAAGGCCACCGTACTGCAGCAGCTCGTCGTCATGAAGTTCCTCGTGGGTCATGTAAACCTGTAGAGACAGTCAGGATTTTTCTCAGTTGAATTTAACTTCAGCAGTTTAACCAAAATAATGGGCACATTTAAAGTACATGCTGCAAGGGCAATAATCAACTACTAAAACTCAGTAAACGATACCTGCATATAAAGATCCATCCATTTTGCCAAGAATAAGTCATTTTGTTTGACTTTAAAAATATAGAGCTTCAGTTACAATTTTTAACCCATATTTTTCTGCTTGTCCTCAGCCACACTGGCAGCCAGCAGCATATTCACAAATGCTTTTCAGCTGCCATAACACCATGCTCACTGAGAACAGAAACTGAGGAAAGTGTCAGTCTGGTAGGCATGACAACTGAAACGTCACCCTTGCTTTAAAAGTATCAGCCTTTCTTAACAACAATGCTGCACAGTTGGCGTGTGTTGCAATTGTAAATTATTTTTCAGCAGTACGGACATCATCTTAAGTATGCTCACTGTCTCATAATTGCACCAAGTGTGTGGGAGTGAACTGACTGCATTCGTCATAATTATAGGCCTCATTCTTTCTTCTTTATTCCATTAAAACTAAAGTGAGCCTAATGTACACTTAAACACATGAATTTAAAGGGTGATTCCTACCTCTCCTTCCTCTGTCTTCTTTGCTGTGGCCTTATAGTTATCCAGAGTGACAAGGTTTTGGTCCAAAGGAGTTTGTTCATCCACACTCAGGGGCAGGACATATCTCCTTGGGAGGTTTCTGCACAGTGAGTTGTAAAACTGCCAAAAGAAGTCAGATGACCACAAAAAAGTTGTACTGATACCTCAGTAAATTCAGACCCGAAATAAAAAATAAAAAAAACTCAACAAAACTAAGCTCTTACATGGCAGCAATACTCCCTGAATGTTTGATTTCGTTTGCATGTGATTCTGAGACACACCGTGTACATCTACCTTGTCCATGTCCTCTCCCGAAGCTCTGCGGAGGTTCTCCAGTGTGAAGTCAGCAATAACCTCACCATTGTCCCCACAGCACATGTCCATGACCAAGAAACCGTTGTCCTCAAAAGCATTGATCTGATGCAGTGTGAACATGGGTGCTGCCCGGTACTTCACCTCACTCTCCTGTTGTACCAGTCGGGAAAGTGAAAGAAGGTTTAAAAGCTTGTGGACAAACAAGAAGGTAATTCTACGTCAGTGTTTACGCTTGTGGTGTACAAGTGCTGTTATTTTCTTTAAAGTTTTATATAGTATGCTTAATGCGTCTGCTGGGTAATGAGATAGGAAAACTGAGTGTGAGAAAAAAGGCTACACCACCAGAGCCTGACTTCATCAAAATGAATAAGGAGAAAACACTGCCTGAAGAGATTAGCTTGAAGTTTAGGGAACGGGTGTGTGTGTCTTGTTTCACACTATTGTGCGAGGTAAGTCTGCTGTGGAGCCGGCTGTGGCTCAGCTGGTATAGTGGTTGTTCAGTGATCGGAAGGTTCGTGACTCAATCCAAGACCCTTCAGTTAACATGTCAAGACACTGAGTAAGACACTGAACCCAAAATCGCTCCTGATGCTGCGCCATCAGTTTATGAATGTGTGAAAATGGTTAACGCTCCTGA
This sequence comes from Mola mola, assembly GCA_001698575.1. Lineage (NCBI taxonomy): Eukaryota > Metazoa > Chordata > Actinopteri > Tetraodontiformes > Molidae > Mola > Mola mola. The sequence goes on along the minus strand of KV751368.1, from coordinate 1,007,170 downwards.
TGCGCAGGTGTCACCCTGCGAGGTTGTCACTGCCACCATTGTGTGAATGGGTGAATGCAAAAACTGTAGTGTAAAATCGCTTTGAGTAGAATGACTAGAAAAGTGGTATATAAATACAGGACCTTTACCGTTTACATTTGCTGTGTGGTAAACTAATCTCAACCCACCTTCCCAGTGTGTCTGTTGACCAGGTGGAAGATGGTTTCACACTGAGGCTGCCAGGTCATGACATTGTGAAAACCTTTCCCCTGGATTCTGTACAGCAAAAACTTCAGCATGTCCAGCTTGACTGGCTGCTCAATAAACACTATGTAGTTCTCCGACATGACTGGAGAGGGAAGACATACAGGATGATATGAGGAAACACATGTTTAATATCATCTATTCCAGCTCACATGACGGCCTTCACAAAAGCAAACAAGACTACAATTAAAGTGTAACACAACACACGGAGCTGGATGGGATTGTTAGCACATACTGTTTTGGTTTTTTTTTTGCCATTGTGAATCATTTTCAGTCCTATCCTATTTCTTCCATGCTCACTATGGCGCGTTCACTGCAACAGGGGTGTAATAAACATCACTCTCTTTCCTTTCATCCGAGGGATCGTCAACTGGCTGTGACAGACGTTAGCTTCAGTAGATGTTAGCTAATCGCAGCAGAGCACTTTTCCTGCCATCAAACATAATTTAGAACGTCCTTCTTAAAAAAAGTATTTCATCGCTACTGTCACAGTGTGCTCACTCGTAATGGGAATGTTGGTTCTCTCTTAATCAATTTCTAAATTGACTGAAAATAAGAAAGTGTTTGTCTAGACAAGAACTATTTGTTAAAACTCATGAGATGAATTTTGTCATGAATTGGCAATATAAACTTTTCATAGGAACTATGCACATACATCGTTATACACAGGGAAGCTCAAACAATCAACTGGGGGAAAAAAAAGAAAGAAAGACATTTCTGAGTGTAACTCATCAGGGATTCTGTACAGTGTCAGCTTTGCAATGCCCCACTGATATGCCTCAAAAATATTTTCATAAACATGCAGAAATATTGCAAGAACACTCAGTGGTGATTTACTGTAAGTATGTAACAAATGTTGATTCAAAAAATGGGGGAGTGTTTATCACTATGTCTGTATTTAAAGTAAAAATGAGGTTGCAAAGGATTTGCAAAAATTATGCAATGGGGCTCTTTTTCTAAAGTAATTTGCCTTTACAGGAAGACACCACTGCTCCACTTTGGACATTTGGAAAGCAAATAATTCTTGACACCTCAGACAAAAACTTTGGACTAGCAGTGTGAAATAAGCGTCTACATATGTCTGCCGAAACCCTCCTGAAGGAAGTTATGCAAATTGCAAGACTCGCATTTAAAATCCACAAGGCACCACAATTATGTGGTGCCTTGTAAAATGTTTCATCACTTGTGAGATTTCTCTGATGCCAGACAGTCGGACGGAACAAGGGTGTTCTGTCAGGAATATATACTATAGACTAGAGATTTCATCGAGGAACTGGTGCAGCACTAAAACCAAATACAGCAACAGTATGTTAGACTAAGTGCAACAGAGTAGAGCTTTCCTTAGCTGGCTGCCACCAGCTTAATGTTCAGTGGTGTCTTGGCCATATGGTTTGAAACATATTCATACAGGTGGACTGTGTGCCATACTAGTGGAAGCCAAATGTTCTCACTGCCAAGAATGCCTGTGCTGTTGATGTTGTGTTCCCTAAACAACTCCAGCATCCACATTATATGATATACTTTTGATATTTTGCTGACTTTATGGACAATTCTCATATATTTGCTGGTGGCATGAGCGTGGTTGTGAGGGGGTCCAGCGAGAATAAGGACTCTACTGGGAGAACTAAAACAGCAGAGCATATTCTGTAACCATTACCTAATGGTTGCAAAATGTCTCTGACTGAAATAAACGTGAATATTGATTTACAAAACAAACATACAACAATCAAATCACAAATCCTTTAGGTATGACCAAGGATAAGAAATTGAAGGAACTGCAGTCAAAAAAGAAAAAAAAGCTAATTTTGTGTCCTTTTGACAGGTTTCACATTTTCAAAGTGAAAATGTGTACTTTTGTGTGTGGTCCAGAGGCTGAGTTGCAGACAGAGAGGTAGTGAAAGCTGAAGAGAAAGACAAAGGAACTCTGACTGACAAAGAGAAGCAGGATGACAGTGGAATTCAAATGAGTAAGTAATAAAAGCATGAAAAAAAACTTTGATGCTCTCCTTCAGTAAGGCAGACTCGCCCTGGCAGTGCAGGAAAAAAAATCTCTCGATTAAACAATTCATAGATTCCACAGCAGTATACATCGAGCATACAGACAACCTAAAGAAGCTGTTGGCTATATCTCACCAAAACTGTGATAGTAGGAGGGTTTTCGGGGTTCTGATGCAGGGATGGAGCAGATCACTTCAGCTCCACTTAAGTTCTCAGAGTCCTTCGCTGCGGCCTGCGCCTCGGGAGGAGGCACACGGATGATGTTATAGAAGAAACCTGAGGATGCCAAAAAACATATAATGTTGCACGGTATTTGTGAGACTGGATAACATAACTGTGTACAGACAGGTGGCAAAGAGTGAAGAGGCTTTACCGTTTCTTCCGTAGGAGTTGCCCATGTTGTATGTTGAGCCATCACGGTCATAGTGTGGGTGAGCCGTAGCTGAGTTGACAGCAATGTATTTACTCCACTCCACCTTGGATGTGCAGAATCATCATCTCTGTTGTCATCACCATCACAAACCTTCCTCTTCTTCACCCTCTGACTGTTTATCGGCAGTGACATTCAAACAAGATCTGACCCTTGCTCACCTTCTCCTTTGTCTCCAGGCTCTGTGGATCCACTCGTCTTATGTAGTTGGTTTCTGTGCTGACATAATAGTCTCCCTTGTATTTGACAAAGTTAACGTTGGCATTATCTGTGGACTCTGTTCAGACATACAGCTGTCAGGAAATCTTAAATATAGTTATACACAAAATATTGACTTGTATTCTCTTCACCTCAATAAAAACAACTCAATGTAACACCAGCCTTTATTAGGCTGAAAATGCTATGTACAGCACATCACGTCCAGTCAAGGACCTGTTGGCTTAAGAAAAAATACGTTGTGAAGGTTCTCAGTCATCCAGGTTGAGGCAGTCTTAAGTTCTTCAGTCAAAGCACTTAAGTTAAGTCCTGAACTGAAGAACTGAAGAAGCCTTTCGGGTGAGAGGTGAAACGTCTTCAAAAACAAAAAAGAAGTCCAGATGCCTTCAACTGAAGCACTTAAGATTACCTTAAGAATTCTTTTTTTTTCCATATGGCTATTTGTTTGACATTGTCTCTAGTAATCTGGCACAGCTGCCTTGAAACATACATGCACAAATGAATTGTAAAGTTTGATGATGCATTAGGCAATGCCGGCACTGCATTATACTGCACTGAGGCACATTTCACATGGGAATATATAGTATGTAACAAAGACACACGTACTGGGAATTTGAAAGCGTGAAAAGAAGCGTGCAAAGATGTTCTTGCAGGGATCAGGCATGGCTAATGTCCCGAACTCTGACACCACAATGCGGTTCTTCTCCAAGTTGCTAACATAGGAGTCGCTCCGCAGGAATCTACTGCTGTAGGTGACGTTTCCATCACAGATGTGGAACCGGTTCATCATGGACATGCCATCAAACCAGTGGTTGTAGCTTTTTAGAGTGTAAAAATAATCCATTTTGTGGCTCAGTATGTGACAGCTCAAACTTCAAAGTTTGGATAACTCATCAGATTATTAACTGAATATCTCCTTACAGCATATCATGAACAATCCTGTCACATTTTCAGCCACAGATCAGTGCTGCCATTTTTGCAAAATATTCTTTGTGTAAATGTATTTTTCAAATACCTGTCTTTCCCAAATTCAAACTTCCCAGGCCCATTTCTCAGAAAGCTCCCATTGATCCATGTTGGAATAGTTCCCGTGACAGTGGTGGGGATGGGGTCAGGGGTTTCCTCAACAGAACGCACCAGCGGTGCCATGCTCTCCAGCCCTTTGCCCTGTGGACATCGCTGCCAGCTGGGTACTGAGAGAGGAGAGGAGACTGCTTGATTCAAATTTCGGAGCTGATTCAATACAAATATGACAGCACCTGCATAGTACTTGTGCCCTCGTTTCACAACTCTCCCACCTCTCTGTGCACTCTTTCACGCAGACATGCATATAATGTAGGCGTGGTACTGTGAGCCATTTACAGCACTGGAACTTTGAACTAGTGTGATTTTGATGAAAGAACTCACAGAAATCAACTTGGTATCACAAACAGTTGATTAAATAATTGGCATGAAAAAAAAAAATGCCACTTTGCTGTGGCACACTGACAGCGTGCAACACATTTTTTTTTTCCACGAGAAATGTCTTTAGCAGCTTTTTATAATCAAAGATGACATACATGCGTTAAACATAGTATGTCACACCTTTTACACCTTTGATCCTTCTTCACTTGTTTGCAGCTGTATTTTCAGCTTTCAGCAAGCCATCACACTGTAATTAAGGGAACATTCTTTCACAATAAAACCTCTCTACTGTGGTTGGAGAAATTAGGTGAAATGGCTCCTGTCTATGTGAGATCATGGCTCTCTGGGTTCATGCACTGTAAATGACACCTGCCGTATCTTGTCTTATCTATTTATCAATAGCCAGGCTGCCTTCATTACCTCCAGATGGGTGGAGGTCTTTAGGTTTCTCCACAGGTAATTGAGATTGTACAATATTCATGAGACTCTGAAGCCCCGTGCTGAGCTTAATTTACAATATTTGACTGTGTGAAACTTCATTTCAGCTAGTCGGCAGGCGCAGAATGTTTTTGATCATTGCCGTGGCACTAGTATAACAGACAATAAAAGGGTAATGTGCCATATAGAGATAACCACCGTAGGCCTTAACAGTCTCTTAAAATGTCGACTTTGAGAGTTTTGATTGTGATTACTGCAGCACTGTTAATGTTGCTTGTATGTTTTTATTTTTCAGGGGGGGATTTCATGTTTCCATTTCCTGCATTTGAACTTGAGTCACTTGAAAAACAAAGCCCTGGCCTCGTCAGTGCCAGGGGTAATAGCTTCGCTTATTGCTTTTTGTCAACCTCTCATTTTTGGATATTCAAAATTGCAACAGTTGTTTATTTGTAGCATCTATTACTTTAATGAACTGTTTTCCTTGCGACAGTAAATGACCTTGCTATCATATTCTCGCACATCTTTTTCATTTTTCTTATTTTCATTTTTACCTGGACCTGACAGACAGTTTTCTTCTTTTAGTTAACAGCTGAGAATGACTATAAGCTGTTAATTAGACATTGTGTGTATTCCCTCACCAGCTCTGATTTAACAGGAGACCACTGGGCAGGAACAACAGAACATGCCAACATATCTGTAACTGCAGATACAAAATCCAATTATGACAAAACCACACGATGAATGCATCTGCCTGTGTGCGGTTCTCTGCGTACCCAACAAAAGATTTCTACAGAACCTGTTGCTAATGTTATCCTTGCTTATTCATTCATAGCAATATGGATCTCTACACTGTGTGAGACGTTTTAGTTTTGATTAAAATGCTGATTCAGTGTCTTATCTTCAAACTAAATAATAAAATTACCTGATAAGTGAAAGAGGTGGTTATACTGTACCTTCTTTCACAAGCAATTACCAGTACTACAGCGCTATCTTGGCATTCACAATTCAATTATTTCAAGTACAACAAACTAAACTCTTCTAATTGTATTCACATTCTAAAACAAGACAGTCAGAGACTATAGACCCTCAATCACTTTGATGCCAAGACCTTTCATTTGAAATGACCAAATTCAAATACTGTGTAATTAAGATCATGATGATAACATATTTAGTATTATATTGCACATATATTAATATGTATATAGTTTCATATTTTATATTAAACTAAAACCAATCTATGTAATGCTTGGTTCAACAAAAGTGCAATATTCTGGAAGTTATTTCAAATTGGTTTGATATATACATAAAATAAATGCTCCATTCCAGACCTGATCATTTTATTTTTACGTAACTTCACAACCCATCAGAAACCTATTTCTGCGTGTTTAATTTGCTTGACATTCAGAAGAAATTCTTAAGACCGTTCAGACATTTGTAACTGAAACATTAGCTGACGTATATGTGTTGCATTCTTATATAGCTGTGAAACGATTTAAGATACATCAAATCCATTTATACTGTACTGAAAGTACATTGACTCAGATAGGTGGTGGCTTGTCTCTGTCATTATTAATAGTAGCTATGCCAAGTTCATTCTATCAAAGTTCAAATTATTCGTTAGTGGGATCCAGAGGAATCCTGGGATTTTGATCACACCCTTTGATGTGGATGGTTGTGGCAGTTTGCCACAGTTATGTGCTTTGACTTTTTCTAAAGTTGTAAGTTAAACATAAAAAACTGGCCCAGTCTCCCAGTGGTGAAAAATCCTATTAAAAAAAGTATAGATTCCAGATCCAGATCTTCTTGAGAGAGGACAAAGATAATGTGAAGACCTTCCTTCCTTATTCAAATTGAAAGCTGCTGTAGTTTTTAACTTACAGAGCCAGACAGACATATAGGTTTGATGACCATTCCCACATCCTCCCTTTCAGGGTGAGGGAAATAAATGATAAAAGAATTAAATCTACTGGAGTAAAAAACTGAAATTATTGTGTTCTTAAATTGTCTTGGCTACACATGTAAAAGAAGCATTTACTCACAGCTCTGAGCTTCTGTGGTCTTGGACATTGCTGGTCGTTCTGCAAATTTGAACAGATTACCACAGAAGTTTATAGGAGCCGCAAGGGAAAACCTTTGAACCTTTGGTCCCTTGCCAGGTAATGGAAGTAATCCTAGACACTCAACAACACTACAGTTGTGCTGACTATATCATTAACGCAGAAGAAAGAAAAGAAAGCTATGTGTCCATAGCTTGACGATGCAGGCGATGACGACGTTTACATTGTGTGATAAGACATTTGTGGAGAGGTTCGGTCGATGCATTTTCACATGACCAGATAGTTCCTAAAGTGACCTCTGTCACTGAGTGCAGTCAAGCCACCTAGTTATGCGCAGGTTGAAGCAATCAATTAGTGTGTTTATTCCCTGTGGCAAGGAGGCAATGTTTACCCGTCTGTTGGTCTTCTGATTTGTTTGTTAGCAAGATTACACAACTATTGGATGAATTCCAACAAAAACTGGTGGGCGGATGGGTAGCAAGAACCCATTAAATGTGGTGCAGATTTGGATAGAGGGGTGCATCCAGATTAATTATTTAAGGTTTCTGTTGGGCCATGGCGAAGGTATGCGCTCTACTATGAGTGCTATTCTAGTTATTGTGGTTTTTGGAAAAGTGAGCCAGTTACAGAAAGAGGAGAATAAAAGCATCC
>KV751368.1:977711-989890 GCA_001698575.1 Mola mola | reverse complement strand
AAGCAGGTCATCCAGACAAGATGATTCAAATTTTACAATCTGCCAAATAACATCAAGTTGCATATTGGGTGGTTTAAAAAGAAAGGTGTGTGTGTGTGTTTATGCTGTAATGAACCGGATCCTTCATACTAAATGACGAAGACAACATGCCCGCCTGATCCTGACCTGGTTTGTCCCTTTGCCCTCGCTTCAGAAGGGCTTTATGAAAGCAATATATTCATTGTGGGCTGGGGGAGGGGTGAGAGCCTTCAAAAAGAAGAAGGCTAAAGTAGCACTTTTATAACATTTTACTCTCCTTCGGTCCTTCTCCACAGTGAGGACAGGGGAGCAGGAGAGGAACTAAAGTGCCTCTCACTGCTTTCTTTTGTAATTCCCTCTTTCTCCTCTCTGTCACATGGTGAAGCCTCACATAGACACATACTGATAAGTATTGACAGCTTAATGGAGGTGTGCAAGCACAGTGACATGAGAGGCAGTGATCAGACATGACACTTCCAGCAAAATCAAGTAATAATGATGTGTGTGCGACGGCGTGTGTGTATATATTGAGAGCAGAAGCAGGGACTTGCGGGGAGTTTTGCTGTGTGTCCGCCATACTCCCAGGCTATTTCTGAGTGCATTTTCCTGATATGATGAATCGCTCCTCTAAAGGTGCTTTCTCTCAAGTATCAGCCTGTAATCAGACTGACTGACTGACTAAATCAATCTGCTTTGGATGAAAAATGAAGGTATCCATGAATATTGCCTGTCCACATGTGAAGTGCATCCATAAAAGGAGACATACTGTACATCACTTTGATTTGCTACATTGCACAGTACTGATAATGTAACACTGAATGAACATATAATATAATAATACTAACACTGAGGGCAGGAACTCACCAAAAAGCAATAAAATGATAACTTGTTTTATATAATTGCATATTATAGTTTGTGCTGAAATTATGCGGACCAAGTACAAGAGACATGTACTACATGAGGTTATTACATTGTAACCACGGCTATCATTATAAATTATACTGATTGTTGTTATGATCAAGTGTTGTGTCGTGATTAATTACACGTTTGGCTCATTAATATTGCAGTTAATTACTTAATCAACCTGCTGTATCATCCGGCAGTTATTACATTTTCAGTCACTACAATTATATTCAATTTAAACTCTCTGCTTCTGCACGGTGATTAAACCGCTGCTTTCTGATTCTGTAACCCCGCAAGAACTTCTTTTTTTTTTTTTCTAAATCTTTTGCCAAAGATAAGAATGAGGCCTAGGAAGAATGCTTTGTCTCTGATTGAACTCTGAGTCAGGGTACAAAAGTAAGCCCCCATCCCCCAGGGATATCCTGCTGTTGTGGTGAATAACAATGAGGGGAAAAGGGGCAAGCTGCTCTTCAGCTTATGCAGCTTGTTTTAAATGTACTATAATAAGAGGAGGAGGTGTTTGAAATGTTTGCAATGCATCTCTGCCTGAACTGAGGCCAGAATGCTCTTGGCGAATGGTGCTAATTTCACAATTTCCCAAATATATTCAAGAACACATCATTTTTGACTTTTCTGTGTGCACTCTAAAACTTCTGCTTTACTCCTTCGTTTGTTTCCTTGGCCGACGATGCTTGTAGTCTCTGTAGCTGTCACCACATGCCTTCACTGTGCAAGAGGAAAAGCCCTTGATGGGATGTTCCAAGAGTCTAAGTATTAATAGCTCAGTGGCGGAGAGAGGGAGAGAGGCAGATATGGGTGGGACTCTGAGCTGCAGCCTCACTGACGGCAGCATCTCCGCGCTCTCGCCCTGCCTGTCAGTCGTTTCCGGGAACCGGACAGTCTAACTTGGTAAATAGTGTGCGAGGAGGGCACAGACTGATGATCTGCCTCGAGACAAACGATCCCGCTGCCGCGCAAGAAAGTTGCGCACTGAGGAGTTTTAGCGCATGGACACAGGACACTGGACACAGGACACTGGACACTGGACACCGGACACTGGACACTGGACACTGGACACAGGACACTGGACACAGGACACTGGAGCAACTGGGTAGGCAGCTCCATGAAACATTTACACGTTTGTGTCATACAGCACATTAAGAGCAAGCTAAATGCAGAAATACGCACAAATGCAGTCATTCTGCAAAGTTCTGTGCGCTCCATTGTTAATATCAAAACATCACCTCGTTTTATAATGTTAGTGTTTGACAGCTCGCCACAGCTAAATGGTTAGTGAGGCATAATCAAGCTAATTCAATTATTGGTCATGTAAGGAAGTCATCTTCATAATGAACTTGTGGCGGCTGTTCTCAGACCAGCCGGAAACTAAAGGGAGCAAGTTCAGTGTCATGAGTTGATGGTGAGCTACAAGGTGACCTATTATGCACCACTGTTTGCCTGTTTTCCCTGCACAATTTCACCTGTGGTGACTTCATGACGTCTTGTATGTATGCCAATTTGACTAAATAAGCATTCTTTAGTGCATTTAGATGAGTATTTCCATCAATTTACATCAGATAGATGAAAGGCTTTTATGGTCAATGGTGCCATTCAGAAAACACACAGACGAAAGCACACACACACACACACACACACACACACACACACACACACACATGCTGTATTCTTCTGTTGCATGACTCGATTCTCACAGCTCAACTTCTCCCTGTTACAGCCACAGAGTTGTTACATAACAGACAGACTTTAATCATCTATCTATTGATTGTGGCCTCAGGTGTGCATTGTGTTTGTGTGGACTGAGTCAGTCATGTGCTGTTCTGATCTTTGGGCGTTAAATCTACCAAAAAACAAACACTGTGTCATTAAATCTTACCAAACCATGAAGTGACTTTGCCACACATTAGTCGATGAATAAAGCAGGGCCTTTGCAGACTCCTGAGCTTGGTCAAAACCAGCAGCACATCAAATTGTCAGAATCCATGTGCGCAATTCTCTTTTTGTGTAATAATAACACCTCACACAATTGGATAAACTCAGTGTTAAAATGTAAAAAAGTTGAAACTCTTGTTCTAATTTTACTCTGTTAACATACTCTTTGAATACATTTGCTTTCTTCCAGTGTATTTAATAACAGAGCAGTGGTGTTCACATGAAATATATTTATCTTGCAAATTAGTTAAAATGTTTGTTGCAGTTATTAGAACTACTAGCATCTTCATTGTGAATGAGTTATGGAAGTGTGTTGTGACTGGCATTGATTAGTGTGCCTGAATGTGAGCGTGCATTGCTGTTCCACTGTTACACTGCAAAAACTCATTGATTAATCTCTTTCACACACTAGGGTTGGATGATACCCCGCTAGAATAAATCACACTATTTTGTGGTGTTTCTGTGATAACTATCTTGACAAGCTAGCACTTGATGTTTGCTCTAAAGTAAGTGTTTCAAATGATATGATATCCTCATTCAGGTGGGTCCAAGCTGTATAAAAAACATGGGATACAATCAGATTTTATACCCAAGAAAATCTAAACCTGAATATGAAGTGTAGGGATAAAACAATTACCAGTCTACTTTAGACTGTGCTTTTTACACAGTTGCCTATAATTCATTCTTGGACCTTTTCTTTACCAGCACTATGGGAAGGTTGTTTGTTTGTAACAGTATGATGTAATAGCAGCAACAAGTCAACATCACACACACACACACACACAAAACATGCATTCTTCCTTGTCACATCTCCCTGTCATCTAACGCCTTCAAATTCCTCACTTTTGCTCTAATTGAAAATGTGATACTATGCTACATTTGGTGCCACCATCAAATGTTTCTTGTGATGTTTTGGAAACATTATGGGGAATTAGGGGAGTTTGTTTGACTATGATCCCAGCGAGTGGTTATGAAGATAATTCTCCCTATAAGGATGCCACCAGATTCCTGAGGGGGCCCGTCTGGTACAGACAGACTGAATTTGTGCATTTGAGAGCAGATCTAATACGTCACTGCCACCTGCTCTGACGAAGAACTATCCATCTTTATTTGCCTTGGTCATAAAATGACTGTAAAAAGGAGGATAACTTTGAAATGAGGTCATAGCAAACTTGGGCTGTTGCAGTGTTGCTCTCAGCTGAAGAGAGCAAGCATGTTATCTCATTAGAAATGCATTAGAGGGAAGAGAGTAAGTATAGCAGTGAGGAGATGAGCTCTAGTCTTTATCTGGTTGTCTGTGACTTGAAATATTCACACCCTCCAACTCATGCTTGAACCTTCTCCCCTCTCTCTCTCTCTCTCCCACAGTCAAACCAACAGACTTCAGGAACCCATTTAGTATCATACACACCACTGGCTTTTATATCAACAAGTGAGCCTCCTGAAAAAACCCATTACAGCTGAAACTCATTCAAAATAATTCAGTGTGACAAAATGCTCATTGGAACTTCCTGTATCAGTTTAATAAGGTCATTGCTCTCTGTATAAAGGGAGTAAAAAGAGATGTTTTAAAGCATTTTCTTGTATCTTACTGGGATATTATAAGATTGCTATGTTTGGCTGTATGAGAACTCCTTGCCATGTTGCATGAATAAATCCATCTTGGCCTAGTGACTAGCTTGTCAAAGAGAAAGTCATCTTTGCTGAACTGACCTCACCTGTGGATTCAGCGGGCCCATGTGACAGGCAGGTTAACTCTTACCAAGCTTAAGTGAGGAATGTGCGCGTGTCCTTGACAAATAAATTCATGAGGTCCATTTTCTTTCTTTACAGGGAGAAGCTGTGGAGTCTGATGTGACTGCAGTGAGACTCGAGGCTGCAGCAGAAACAAAGCATGGAGCATGAGCTGAGGATGGGTCTGTCTGCGTGGGCCATCGTGGCCATTGTTTGTAACTCTGTGGTGGGTGTCCTCATCCTCGTCCTCTTCGTCATCCTCTACAAGGCCTGCAAGGTGCCTTCGCAACAAGAAAAGGTGCCAGTGTTAACAGAACCAGAGCAGGAGAGGACAAATGAGCACAAGTACCTGCTGACTGCAGCGTGACGATGACTTAAACAAAGTTGGAACAAGAGAACCAGCTTGACTCTATGTGTTTCTTCCTCTCTAGCCTCTCTCCTCATTAATTCCATTCTGCAACTCCTTTTGTTTCACTGTGCAATTCAGTGGACAGTGGAGCTCTCAGTGAGCTAGCTGAGTTGCAGCGAGAACAACAACAACAACAGATGTGCACAATCCTCTTATCCGTACTGTGCGTCGCCGGCACTGTCCATCTGTCAGTCTGTTTGCTCTGCTCTACACTGGCAGACCGTGATCCCCTCCTCCCCATTATTCTTCATCCCTCCATATGACCAAGAGAGAGGCTGTGGAGGAAACACTGCAAAAACACAATGGATTGAAACAGGAAAGTTTTGGGTTTGGCTGAGAGTCGCTAACGTGATAAAAGTAAAGAGGAAAAGGTAGCTCCGAGCATCTCAGTAATGACAGCAACAACCAAACTGCAGACATGCTACGGATAGAAACCAGAGCCCCCAAAGAGTCAAGAAGGACACAGTGTGAGTCGGAGAGGGAGACAGGCAGAGAAAGGGCAGATATTAGGTGAAGATGATGAAGTGCAGAAGAGGAATTGTGCTTTGATGGACAGACAGTGAAGCTTGAGGTCTCCTTCTTTGACACACAAGTCTCCTTGTTTCCATTTGTCATACTGCCATTGGATTAAAAACAAGAGCGGAAACCCTGCTCCTGTCCTAAAGTGCCTGTCTTTCATTTTATGACCTCCTGTAAAGACTGAATTTTTGTTGCCACAAAGGACAGGCTGAATATTGAATATTAAAGGCAGACTGAATAGTGTAATTTATTGTAGTGGATATATCATTTATTGTAGTGAATCTATTGCAGGTAACACAAACGTGTGTAAAAACTGCTGCTTACCATTTTTAATTCACAAAAAGGGCTTTTCACAGAAATGTTTACTTTGTGTGAGAGACTAAATCTAATCTCAGGTAAAAAAATAACGTTGCTTGCACTCCAAATAATATTTTAAAAAGTGCTTGTATATTTTATTTTCTGTACAGCTATATCTGTTCTGCTAAATGTATTAATATTATCTAATTATTCATTTAAGATTTCTGTGGAACTGACATGTAATGAGGAACAGTAATGTGAGCTGAAAATGAGTTATTAAATTGAAATAAAATAAATCGAAGACATATTTGGTACATCGTATATCATTTAAAGCAGCAAATGTTTTTTTTCATCTTTCACTCTGAACTGAATTATTCCAACTTTTTGTGGTCATAATTCTCAGAATAATCAACAGATTATGTGTTTTAATGTTAATGGCCCTGCAAAGGAAATTTGAAACTCACAACTGCCTTCAACTTCACCTTATCAGCAGTGAACGTATAGATTTCAACAGTGACCCATTTCCTGTTGTTGTCTACAGTCGTCTTTATCCGGTAATCTAGCATCTTTGGGGAGGATTGGAATGTTGAGTCTTGCTGTTCTTTTCTTTCAGTGATTTTGGTCATCGCTTGTCTCTGTAAGTTTTCAGCACACATATTTTTGGGGGATTTTTTTATGCATTTGCACTATGCATTTCAAAATTATTTATTTGACACATAGTTACTATTGATGCTGCTGCTATGACTATTCCTGCCACTACTAATACTACTGACAATAATAATATTAATAATTTAGAAAGAAAAAGGCTGATTTATTTTAGGTCCTTTAGAGGTAAACTATTAACAAGACTAAGACTCCATCCATACATTTTCTACCGCTTATCCTGTTTGGGGTCACGGGGTGGGGGGCTGGAGCCTATCTCAGCATCTTGGGGCGAAGGCGGGGGGACACCCTGGACAAGTCACCAGTTCATCGCAGGGCTGACATATAAAGACAAACAACCATCCACACTCACATTCACACCTACGGGAAATTTAGAGTTACCAATTAACCTACTAACCCCCAGTTTTGCATGTTTTTGGACTGTGGGAGGAAGCCGGAGAACCTGGAGAGAACTCACGCAGGCACAGGAAGAACATGCAAACTCTGCACAGAAACGCCCTGACCTGGAATCGAAGCCAAGACCTTCTTACTGTGAGGCGACAGTGCTAACCACTGTGCCGCCCTAAAACTAAGAGAGATTAGAGATTACTAATATAAACATATGAGAGGCCAGTAATCTGTAGTTCTATCTGCACTGCCGGAGGGGTTGCGTAACTCACATGAGTCATGCGTGTGTGTTGTAACAGACTTTCCAAGAGATCAAACGCTAATATAAGTTTGGATTTTATGTATTTTATGTATATAATTAAAATGCAATATTTGAAGTGTTCAAGTGTGTTTGTGTGTGTGTGCAAAATGGAGAAAGAGTGAGGCTGAGACACATACTGTATATATGTGTGTATAGTATGAGTGAATGCAGTGCAGTTAGTACTGTGCAGGTATCTTTGCTAAAGATGTGTGTGTGTTGATATCATTGCATCATTGTGTATGAATAATTAATGGCAAAATTGTAATCACACTTCAGTTACTTATAACAGGACCCCTACAGAGTCATGAGCACTCATCTCAACTATAGGCCCACAGACAGACGGCCATTAAATCTATTTTAACAACAGTGCATCTCTCATATCATAGAACCTTATAATTCTGCAGATTTTGTCAGTATGAATGTGTATAATGTCAGGAGGGATCCCATCATAGCATGAAATGCGCTCAAATAATGATGGTCACAGAGAAAGCATCAGTATGCATTTCAGGAATGGATACTGATCATGCAGGAAAAAAAAAGCGCAATGACACTTAAATATAAGGGACAGGTTCAAAATTCCAGTGGCTTATAACATGTCTCACATTCCTCCATCAATAAAAAAACTTACCTCCACATAGAGTGCTATATTTGTATCTAATGTATATGCATGAGCAACAGCACGGTCCTCCAACTGAGCAGAATAAACACCCAATGACTTACTTGACCCTGCCTCCATCTCATTGTCATTCATACTCCATCGTGTGTACCATTGCGCTTTGTGGAATGAGACTGCCACCTGCTGGCTCAACCATTAATTTTTGGCTATATTGGTGAATTCTCTGTATGTGGTCAGTAGTCTGAGCCAGTCTGAACACACACTGCTAAACTCCCTCTCCATCACTGTGCAGCCGAGCACGCTGCTGCTGCCCTCTGCTGGCATTTCCAGGTAAAGACAATGCGCGTCTGACGTGTCAGACACATACACTTTTCTCAATCCCTTTGAGATTCTTGTCCACTCAGCTTCATGTTCTAATAACATTTCATGCACAGGCTCACACGGAAATATTCTGGTCAAAATGACATTGTTTTTTTCAAAACAACAACACAAAACAATAACCCAATTTGTGGTCAAATAAGCATATTCTTTCAATCAATACACGGTGGACAACAAAATACAAACTCTAGCTTTCAATATGTCGAAACTGCCCTTATATCTTCATTTGATCCCATTTTATTATTTTTATGACCAGTCTTCTGAGCTTTCACAAGTTAAGAAATCAAATCTAGTTACCGTGTGAGTTTTAGGATTTTAGCAGCAAAAGTATCTTTGTAAAGTACTCCAATGTTTTCAGAGGTTTGCATGGCCTCAGAGTTTATCTGGAGGATGAGTAACAGGACTAAATATAAAATGCACTGGGAGATCACAGCACACATCATTAAATGGATTTTTTTTTTTAAATTTCAATTTTTTACACCCAACAGCTTTCAGAGGGGTCTCACTTACTCAGCTAACAATTGTGCCAGACTTCTTCTCTTTTGTTTCATTCAGGAAGTAAGCATCATCTTGTGAGTGTGTATTAACCCCCTGCTGTTAATCCTCCACTGACATATAAGTGTCCTGAAGGACTGATGATGAAGTCTGAGGATGGTGTTTGTCATCTGCACATCCCATCATGGTGACAACAACATGATAATGTGTCTCACGGTGAAAGTAGTAAAGCTCAGCTCTATCTAAGGGCACAACTTGGTCCACACAAAGAGAAACATTATTATGATCTATGGCTTGTTTTTAATGCTAAAGGCTGGAAGGCTAGAGTTTAAACTTAGAGACTTTTAATGAGGTTATCATATTTCCACTACATGATTATTGTGACTGTAACAACCTATAGTATTGACTCTAATGTAACATCTAAAGAAAATTTGAATTAAAAACTGCTTTCATTAAATGAATCTTTAACGTTGTTTGTTGTGTGTTTTGTGTCTTTTCCTGGCAAATGCATTATACTCGGACACAAGTGCAGGGAGGAGGAACCGTATTGTTATTTAGCGTGCGTAAAGAACAATTACTCTAAAATCTACCACGAGAACTGGATTATTAACATGATATTTTCATATGTGTATTATTAATGTGATATCAATAATCAATTTTTCAGATATGCTGATCCCATCATCTTTACTGTCAAAGATTTAAAAGAGCTTCATTAGAAAAATAAGACAGAACTAGTACCCTGGATTTCTATAAAAACGTTATAATTGCTTTACCCAGCACCTTTAGGTTAGTTATACTGTTTTAACCCACTCGATCTGGATACCTGCTCTCTTTTGTTTATCGTGAAATTTATTCATGCAAGAAACTATTATACTGGCCGCCACCATTTTCTAAGTGCAATGTTTGGGCGTAATGTTTTTACACTTTAGCATATATCTTTGGAATCTCTTGAGAAATCAAACTCAACCTTTTCTCTGATTAACTTTTAATTGAATTGCAGCTATTTCAAATCAGTGGACCCCGAATATTTAACTATCTTTATATTTTTGAAGAAGACACTTGCAAGCAGGTGCAGCTTTTATTAATTTGACATACTGAATGATAGACTAGATTTGATTTCCTTCATACATTCAAATACAATAATTTTTCAAAACTTGCACAGAAAATCTTTCTTACACGGAAGTGCTCACAACACGGTCTGTGGATTATTTTCAGTTACTGAAAGCACTGAAAACATGTCCATGTTCAGCAATGAGTGTAGAAACAGCCTTACTTTGTGTGAGACTGATGTCTTATTCTTAACAGTGAAGTGGAGTGACATGTTCAACTAGAACTAAGAAGCAAAACATAGTGTAGGCTGAAGAAGAATTAGTGTGAACCAAAATGAATCATTTAAACAAACTCACATATACCAACAAGTATCATTGATATTGTTCATAGCCAGTGGTGAAAGAAGTCTGATACCCAAAAAGTAACATAATGCATAGTTATAAAAGACAACTGTTGATACTTTTATGGTCCTCAGTAAAACTTTGGAAGTGCTATGAGTGTACGTTAAAACATTTATGGTGCACAATGATCTGTTTGCCAGTGCTTTATTATCAAATACTACTGTACTTTTTTTTTCTTTTGCTATTTAAGGTGCTTGTCAGGTAGTTTGATAAATGCCTCATATTTTAGTAGCTAATCATTGGTACAGCATTTGTAGAAAAGTAGAAGTGAAAATCAAGTACGCAGGTGCCTCAGAGCCGTGCTTGATTGTGTCAGATGTTGAGTTGAATGTACTGTGTTAATTTGCAGGACTGTACAGAAAGATG
Organism: Mola mola; assembly: GCA_001698575.1. Classification (NCBI taxonomy): domain Eukaryota; kingdom Metazoa; phylum Chordata; class Actinopteri; order Tetraodontiformes; family Molidae; genus Mola; species Mola mola. Next base: position 979,403 of record KV751368.1, on the reverse strand, counting down.
CCATGTACTGCAGACCTGGCTTGGAGGTTGATGAAGGGATGTTTGTTAAAAAAAAAAACAACAACCAAAAACAAAGATATTCAACTGTAAAAAAGGAAATAAAAATAATCATCTTATTGGCAGAGTTAATTATAATATCATAGTGATCTACGGACATCTTTGTCGTATCTTCAGTTTAATTACACCGATATTAATGTTTTTCTCACTCTGCTTTGGACCGATTTGCTCCCCTCCAAAAGGCCCCTCGCTAGTCCGCGGGCCACAGCTTGGGATACTCTACCCGGAAGTGGGTGGTGGAGTCACCGTCACCCAACTGGTCACACCACCGACGACATCCTGCGTGGTGGGATGAAGCTCGCTGCCGGAGGAGGACTACAGAGACCGTCACAAATCTGAGCTCGGCACCTCGGCCATCCGCGGGCGGAACGCGCAGCAGCCGACACTTGGTTTCTCGGGGACGGAGGAGAGAGGCGCGGTGCCAAGATGATGGAAGAAATAGATAGATTTCAAGTGCCGAGCGCCGTGCAAGAGGCGGAGATGCAAGCTAAGATGCAGCCGCTGGTAAGTCGTCGGCAAGATGATCAGCTTGTCAGCCTCGTTTTCCCATCTGAAACATGGGAGTTATCCTTCCGGGATGTTTGCTGTGCGAGGCCTGCCATTCGTGACCAATCCATCAAGCTGCCGGCTGAATGGCTGATGTAGCAATGGGACGTTTTCAGCAAGTTTCTCTGTCCGGTGACAGTAAAATGTCAGGGCGACACGTTAAAGGGGCTCTGTTTGTTTTCTGTTTTCTGTCTGCGTAGTGAGCAGCATCCATCATGTGTGGCGAATACAGCGTTACATCCTCAGCACCCTGCAGCGAGCTGCTCTCTTCATGGCGAGCATGCGTCACACCGCTATCCCGTGGTCAGACATGAGTGTAAATTATGTGGCGGGGCGCTCCGTGGCCTGCAGCCGGGCCCTGATTTACTGCAGCCTGCAGGGCGGCCTGTGCTGCCCAAGGCAGGGGGCCAGAGTCGACCCAGAGCAGTGTGACCCGCGGTCCCCAGGCAGCTCCACACCTCCGTTACCACAGCCTTGTCACGGGGATACTTGCTCTGTGGAAAACATTGACTCTTTAGAATGTTTGTCGAAGTGGTCCCTGGGAACCAGGAGGGTCCCAAAGCAACTTGAAGAAATGGAGGATCCCTTTATGTTTAATACATCGCATCTGCCTACAATTTCTTCAAATGAGAGTGTCATATTTAGTTTTAATCACTGTTTTTACGGGGTCACAAAAACCATGTTTTCCTTTAAAGGTTTAGTTATCCAGTTCCCCAGGATTATGTGACTAAATATTTATAGTCCATACAACGTTTCATGCTGTACACTGGTGCTCATCAGAGCACTCTTCCTCGTATGTTTTATCTATTTATGAGCTGATTTACTCACATTTTGGGGGGATAGTAGGGTGTAGTGTACATTTACAGAAACAGACATCAATTATTCATAGATGCCCCAGTAATGCGTATGTCTGTTCATCTCTCTGTCCATGCCTTCTTACTCGTTTGTCTGCAGGACCCGGCCTCTTCCACGGCCTCAGAGGCGGACTCAGACACCAGAGAGGGGGAACCTGTCACTATTAACTACAAGCCCTCTCCCTTGCAGATGAAAATAGGTGAGTCAGAGCCACAGTGCCTTTCTGTAGGAAAT
>KV751368.1:963352-974547 GCA_001698575.1 Mola mola | reverse complement strand
CTAGACTGCCAGGAGAATTCCCATGATGCTCTGAGCTTCCTCCCTCTCTATCTGTACACATGCATGTCCCATTAATGCATGTTACTAACTTGACTTCTTCCCCGAAGTGTTTGTGCTTTGTCGCCCGGCAGGTCCACACGGAGTTCGAGACGGCTCCGAGATGGACTAATATTTGTATTCATCATTGTTATTGTTATTATTGCAGTTGCTGTGCATCTCGGTTTCTCTCTCTGTCTCTCCCCCCGCCCTCCGTTCCCCCTCCCTCTCTCTCTCTCAACCCAACCGGTCAAGGCAGATGGCCGCCCCCCCTGAGCCTGGTTCTGCCCGAGGTTTCTGCCTCTTAAAGGAAGTTTTTCCCTGCCACTGTTACCAAGTGCTTGCTCATGGAGGGATTTGTTGGGTCTCTTTAAATTATTCTATAAAGAGTTTGGTCTAGACCTGCTCTATATGTAAGGTGCCTTGATGTAACTATGTTATGATTTGGCGCTATATAAATAAATTTGATTTGATTTGATTTGATTTGATTTAGAACCAAGCGGTATCAGACTGATCTGGGTACAGGCTATGTGGGCATTTAATTTCAGTGTAATTGTATTTGAACACTGAGAATCAATTTCCAGAAAACCTTATCAGAGGGCAACCTAAGAATGATTTAATTATCATTGTCCTGCTGCAAACTATGACTAAAAAGTATCATAATCATCAATTTTTATGGGGCTTCAAATAAAAATTAGTGTAATTATCAATGAATGTATCAGGTATTTTTGATTTTTTAAACCAGTAATTTCACTAAATGGTAAATAAAAGTGCTAATCCTTATATTCTAAAAAGTATTCAATTTACACCCAAAAAGCAACGACACAGTCGACTTAAGCAGAAAAATGATGAATCGCCAGTGAATCATCACCAAGCAGGAAGCTCAGTGTGGCCATTTTTGCTTGAAAAGTAACTTAGAAAAGTAAAGTTGTCCATTACGTTTTAATCAACTTTTTGATTATTAGAGTAATTTCTAAAGAATATAGAATTTTAGGAATTTAGTTACTTGATTTTTCAACGCTGCAGTCCTTAAAGGTACAATTCAGCACCTTGGACAGAGTCCAGTCATGAGCAACAGTGTCCTTTTATTTGTTTGTACTGTAATATCTTCTCAGACAAAGAATTTAAGAATCAAGACTATTTGAGTTTCATAAACAATTCAGCGATAGAAATGCATAAAAGGTTTTATTACAATGCTTTTGTTAAAATGCAATTTCTATTAAAGTGTCAACGAGTCAGAAGTTACATGCTGATTTTACTCTACATCCATCCTGCATGTTCAGAGTGACACCACAATAGTGCTCCAGTACTTTATCATATTTCATTTAATGTCAATGGCTATATGTATTTGTGACACACACACTCCAATTCCGTAAGCAGAGAGCATCACTTCCTGTTCAGAAACTGATCCGACCAGATGTCTCATCTTGTACTGAGCTTCAAAAGCACATAGTGTGCTATTACGTTACGAAAGTAATTAAATCACAGTCAGCTTATTTTCCTGATGAGTGTGTGCTTAAATTTGGTCTGATTTATGTTTACCAAATTGAAGTTTTTTAACGATAAATCTGAAACCTTAAAGATACTTTCACAGTGTTTTGAGTGTGGTGATAATCCACTGGGTATTTTGTGCCAGTGGACATACAACAGAAAGTTGTCCACAATACCATGCTTTATACCAGCAAATTACACAAATGTCCATTTAGGAATCTAATAACAAGCTAATTTTAATGTATATACCTGCGGTGCACAACCTCCGTCTCCCTTTTTGACACTGAGACTGATACAACCACTACTGATATGCTGATGAAGCCAGAGGCCCTGACATACTTGCATTAGATGTGATCTGCTCCATCGCTATTGCTGGTCCTTCCTGCTTTGCAAAACCATTCTTTGCTAAAAATGCATCATTACTGGAGAGGTGATGCAAAAAGCTCATCACCAACACAGGTTAAAAAAACAAATATGGAGACCGTATTTCTACAGTTCTTAGGAACTAATCAGATTTTACACAGCCCAAGAGAACCACCGTAGTTTAGCTATTTCCATTTTGCAAATCTCTTCTTGATTCTTCTGTGGATGAGTCCAGCGACACACTACACATGTTCTGGTTGTTAAAAAGGGCAGTCATAAATTTTAGTGGGTCCATGGTTACAGTAATTCTGCCCCAGCATGACATAAACATATCTTTGCTCTAGATCAGTGAAGATTTGGAGATGTTTTGGAAAATGATTTCCTGGCAGACAACCAGTTTTTTGTCTGTCAAAACTCAAATAACTGGTTCCAGAACAGACACTGACTCTGCAGTTGAATATATCAAAAAGACATGAGTGAACTCCTCTGGCAACAACTTGAAGGCAACGGATGTTCATTAGAATGACAAATGCTCTGCACTCAAGGTTTTTTAAAAGCCCTGCATTAGATGGCATTAATATTATAGCCTGTAATGTTTCTGTGTGTGTTTCTTCTGCAGAAAAACAGAGAGAGTTGGCCAGGAAGGGCTCACTGAAAAACGGCAACACTATAGGAAGTCCAGTCAACCAGCAGCCCAAGAAAAACAATGTGATGGCCAGAACACGGTGAGAATTCTGTGGATCGCCGTTTATTCTGACAGATTATAGTTATTGAAGTAGCTTTTTGTTGAAATGATGACCTCAATTTGAGTCTTTATGGTGGTTTTGGTTTATGCTGGTATTATCCAAAGCTGCTACTTGCCACTGTTTTGGTCATCGATTAATCCGTCAGTTATTTTCATGATTAATCAGTTATTCATTTTACTCATCCCATTTATTCAGTGCCCAAAGAGATATTTTCAAATTCCTTTTTTACTGTAACATTTAGTTTAAAATCCAAATACTCTGCATTTACTGCTAGAAATGACCAAAAAAAAAAAAGGCAGCAAATCTTGACATTTATGATACTGAAATATAATAACAAATATTTAATAATTTTGCTCAAAACAAGGCTGAAACAATTATTCGATTTTTAAAATAGTTGTTGAATAATTTTCTTTCAATCGACTAATCCATTAATCATTTCAGTTCCAGTATTATCTGTTGTGATTTTCTACTAACAGGACACAGATTAATTTTGTTTACAAAAATATAAAAGGAAGTTGTTGTATAACTCTTACAGATGTGTGAGCTTTTGAGTGCAGACGTCGATGACAGTATTTACATAGCTAGACAGCAGAATGAGAATATTTTATTGTAATATCAACACAAAGAAAAAATATGCATAATACTCTTATTCCAAACACATTATAATCCAAACTAATACACATGGTTCTTTTAACCAATTATCAGTTTTTTTTAGATTATTAGGAATTAATTGTGTTTTGATGAAAATTTCATAATTGTGAAATGTATTTAAAGCTGCAATCACTTACAGGCTCTGAACAGGTAGGGGGCAGTATTTCATCCCAGTATGTCTTCCCAGTGGCACCGTTCTCTGTCTCAAACATACACTCCTTATCTGGAGCAGATGTCAACTTGCGGCTGCAACATCTAAGTGATTGAAGAGACTTTGGGGTAGTTCCTCTTCATTCCCCTAATGTTGCACACAGTGTTGCCACAGTGACTCACTTCCACCTCTGGAGGCACACTTTGCAAGAAAAGACGGGCCACGGCTAATTGGTTAGCATGGTAATTCGGATGTCTATCTCTAGGAAACTTTGAGAATCACATTGTGAACATCAATCAATCAGTCGTTTAATTTGTAGAGCCCAAAATCACAAATAACAATTTGCCTCTGAGGGCTTTACAATCTGTACATAACAACACCCTCTATCCTTAGACGCTCGAACCAGGTGAGGAAAAAATCCAAAAACCCTAGACAGGGGAAAAAGAAGAAACCTCAGGGAAAACCACAGAGGAGGGGTCCCTCTCCCTGGGACGGGTAGACATGCAATAGATATCACAAGTACAGAGCACAACAATAGGAGAAGCATTACAGCCTATGGATATGAAAACATGAGAACTGAGTCCAGAAGCATGTTATTAAAGAGCAGAGTCCAGGAACCAGACGGTGATCCAGGTCAGGACTCCAGGCCACTCTGTCTTTTGCTGGATAGGATAGGTGAAGTTGATCATGATCCCAGACAGAAGGTCACATTTCCACCGGATAGCAGGTCGCTACCAGAACCGTCACGCCCCCGTCTTCAAGTGGCTGAGAGACAATAAGGCAGAGGGAAGTTAGTAACAGAAATACTGGGACATGACAGATTAGAAAGTAGAAGAAGTATGGAAAGAGCGAGATAGAGAGATAGAGGGCTCAGTGTATCAAGGGATATCCCCTATAGCAGCATAACTATGGGCTGGCCTGTGCTGGCCCTAACTATAAGCTTTATCAAAAAGGAAGGTTTTATGCCTACTCTTAAACACAGAGAGGATGTCTGCCCCACGGACTTGAACTGGGAGCTGGTTCCAGAGAATAGGTGCCTGGTAGCTCAAGGCTCCCAGGCCTCCCAGATTACTTTTAGAGATCCTAGGAACTACCAGTAATCCTGCATTTTGGGAGTGCAGCATTCAATTTGTTCATTTATTGAATATTGGCTATATTGGCTGATTGTTTCAAATGTTCCCTTAAGGAAAGAGCAGGGTTCATATCAAAAGCAATTTCATTCAACTGCAACTGAATATTCTTTACATTTTAACAACATATTTAATGGTACCCGTCTGTTTTCATTAGATTTCTCTCATATAGGGTTGGAGAAATGTGTTGATATTCAGAAAGGATGATTGTGACTTGATAAATGTAGCCAAACCTTTACAGCTGCATGAGAGTTAAAGTACAGCAGTCAAAACTAATTCAACAGCGTTCAGCAGTATTCCTCAGTATTCAAACTGACACAGCTATGCAGACTTTCTTGGCCAAAAGGATTTTATTCTGCTGCCATTATCTCTGTCTGTCAGCGAGGCAGACAACAGAATGGTGCTATTGATTTGTGGCTTTGTAAGATGTCTGGGTTAGAAATTCTAGCCTCTGCTCTTACTGAAGCTCAGTTGTGACGTTACCGCCAGGCATCTCCTTCTCTTGCTCACCTGTTCTTGTTTGTGAGTCCATTTGCAATCCTCCTCCTCTTGTTACGGCCCTTTTCTGCTCCTCCGATAATTCCCCCACTCTGTTTGCTCTACACAGGTTGGTGGTGCCTAATAAAGGCTATTCCTCATTAGACCAAAGTCCAGATGAGAAGCCCTTGGTGGCCTTAGACACAGACAGGTGAACACAAACACACAGATTAATAAACTCCCTGCCACATAAACACACAAATAAAAAGCTAACTGGTGCTTTTCTCTGTTTTGTTTCAGTGATGATGATTTTGACATGTCCAGATACTCGTCATCAGGATACTCCTCTGCCGAGGTGAGTTGTGTGATCGAGCACACATCTCCTTCGCTGCCATCTTTCCTCCATTTTCTGTTGTTCACAAGAGGCATGTAGTCGGCTTCCACTAAGCCAGACGTGAAGTAAACCCCATTTATATCCATCACACTCATCCGTGTTAATTCTTCTGGCATGTGCGCGTGCTACAAGTGCATTATTACATTTCAGACCCACCTGCAGTCAAATGTATATGAGCCAAAAAGCAGTAAAAAAAATGAAACGTCCTTTCTGGTTGTCTGGAAATTCTGTTTTCCATGATGCTGCCAGTATAAGTGGAGATGAAAGACACTTCATCGGATTTATTCCTCCGGAGGAATCGTCTTTCCTACCCTCTACATACGATTTTCAGCAGTATGTTCCAAATAAGCAAAATACCCTACAGCTACATGGTACTAAAGCTTAACAAAGGGGTTTTATTGTTTTTTCTATGCAGTACTGGAGAGTACACAGTTTCTATACCATACATCTACACTGTTACTCTTGAACTTAACATTGCTTGCAGGTAGATAAAGGCATTGGTTTTTCTAAAAATGAATCATACTTGGAAAGGAGTCACCTTGTTCATGGCCAAGCACAAAGTGCTGATCCTAATATCCACCTGTGAAAGTGCTTTACCTTAGTTTGCTGTGGTTACCATTATAAATTTACCTAGTCCGAGTCACACGCTCAAAAGTTTTGACATTTCTAAGTTGTAGAATGTCTAAACAAGAGGAAAGATTGTTGGAGTTCCCTTGTAAATCTGAAAATTGTTGTAATACTGTTTAGTTTTTTTGTATACTAAGCAAACAGGATGTAACATGTTAATTAGTGAGGTTTAGAGTTCTTTAGAGGAGGCAGACTTTGTTACCTTAAGACAGAGTCATGCCAGCCAGTGTCACAGTGTACCCAGTCGTTGTGCTAAGCTAACCAGCTGCCCTCTGTACCTTCACATTTACGGGACAGACATGAAACTGATATCAATCTTATTATTAACTTTATTATATGCCTGGAAATTTAAAAATATTTAATGTTGAAATTTCAAAAAATTTCTTTAAACGCTCTCAAATTGTTTGACAATGAGATTTTTGGCTTTTAGACCTGCGTGCTAACTAGTTGCAGTATAACAGTAACAAGAACACACTAGAGTTGGGCTTAAAACTGGAACTTGACTTAATTAAACCCAATTGATCTGTCTAATTTAAGATCCAGATTTGAACCAAAATGTTAATGTTATTACCACTAAAATGTTGTTGCATTTCATCTGCTATTGACTGTTCGCTCACAGCATTCTCAATTCATGATGAACAGAATATGTAAACTAGGGCTGGGTAATATGTGCAATAGGTTCTAGGTCTCATTATTGTGGCATAGAAATATATATCATCTGAGTTCTTGCACATGCATGTCCACGATTGCTCACGACAGTGTATTTCAGTTTTCATGTTGCTTTTCATTTCGGGTCCTGAGTGTGTCTAATTACACCATTTTGGGTTTGTTTTATAAGATACTTTAGAAAGAAGAAAAACAGTCTTTTCGTGTTCCTGAATATTACGTCATTTTAGGGTCTTGATGCCCAGACCTAAAAGATGCAGATTGAATGACTAATAAGGATTACCTGATCCAATGACCTTCTACAGTTAATATCAATGTGGGATTAACAGCTCTGTGGACCAGTACTAATCAGGCTCAGTCACACTGTGTCTGTCCTCCCTTCTCCAGCAAATCAATCAGGATCTGAACATCCAGCTGCTGAAAGATGGTTACCGCCTGGACGAGATCCCGGACGACGAGGACCTGGATCTGATCCCACCCAAATCAGTCAACCCCACCTGCATGTGCTGCCAAGCAACCTCCTCCACCACCTGTCAAATACAGTAACCCCACCCCTCTGACCTTCTGCTCCTCCCCCTCTCCACACAGTATAAACCCCAGTCTTCATCTGCTGTGAGTTTACTTTGTCGCTGGAGTGCCGACAGTGAAGCGTTGGTAGATTATTGTAACGACAGTCAAGTGCTATGATGATAAAGACAAAAGTAAATAATCAAATGAATTAATATAGGAAGTTTGGATTAAAAAATTAGGAGAAGGGGCACATATGAAATTACTCAATCTGTGTTTAAAATAAGAATGGAAGTGGTGGTTTCCTCCTATGGTAGGACGTGCACTTGTGTTTGAGGGCCCTTCTCCCTGTAAACATGATGTAACACAACACACACATATTAGCAGATGGAAATCAAAAGGCCAGTAGTTGCTGTAAAGTGATTTTCATTTCTCCAGAGGAATAATAGCATTATTATAACTTGTTAACTCAGCTATTCCTGCTTTCCTGAACTTTTGGTTTCATTTTTGTTTGTTCTTTTTTTAGAATTGTTATTATTTTCTAGCTTTTATTCAAATGCTTACTTTTTTTAAAAATCAGACGATTCAGTGTGATTGTGATGATGTGGAGATCTTTTGCAGTACGTACTGCGTTCTTGATACTAGACATAGAAGATAACCGGTACTGTATCCATTGTACTGTATGAGGTTGTGATGTAGCACAGGCCAGGTCATTGCACTCATCCACGCCATCTTCGACACTTAGGGGAGGAATGTACGATCAACATATACTGCATCAACACTGGACTGATGAATCAAAAGGGGAAATAATATTTAAGTTGCTCGTTGCACATTTGATTTTGCCCCATTTCTATTGTGCAATCACATGCTTGTGTCGCGGGACTAGCTTGACTTGCATTTTTTTGAATTTGCACATGAAGGTTTTTTATGTTTTGGGCCACTATCTGTGTACTCTTTCCTGCACAGCAATGACACTGTCTTATCTGAAACAAACTGCGTCAAAGGGAAGATTACATATTGTTGTACTGACCCCTTTAGCATATTGGTTTCATAAGTTTCACATATTTTCAGGGCCAAAGGGAAGGTGGGGGGGGTCCTAACATCCATTTTTTCACCACATCCTGTTGTTACCCCCCCCCGCTGTGTTTTTTTTTTCTGAGATTGGCTCATTCCTTCTGTTTTCACACCTCTGATCACGCAAATGAATGCATACAGTGCCAACGTTAAGAGTGAGATGACATCTATTCCCTCATTTGACTAATGCTTGGAATTGTTTTGTAACTGCAACATCAAGAACCATCAACTTGCAGCACTAATATCCTTCATTTATGACTCCCGCCCTCCTTAAATCAGTTCATTATTTTCAATTAGAGTATGCCTTAAGTACAGAGAAGTTTTGTAAAAAAAAAAAAAAAAAGTGTATTTATTGCCAACTAGATAGTTTGGTTTGTTTGAAGATATGCTTTTGTTTACATTTAGACACAGGTGATAATTGTTTTTTTCTTTGGTTTTCCTTTTTATAAATGATTTTCTTGTATTGTAAACACTTCAATTACAGTATTTAACAATGTTACTGTTATGTGCTGTGTATGAAAACAGTAAATAAACACAAAGCTAATGAAGCCTTCCTGTTTTACCTTGTTCTTTAGTTACATCTGCTCCTTATTTAAAAAAAAGAGTCTGATACAGCTGTGAGATAGAGACAGAATGAGACAGAGAGTGTTTGTTTAGAATGAAAAATAATTTTAATGTTAAAACCTTTAAGCAGTTAACACTACACAGCTGTGTATATTGAGATAACTTGGGGTCCGCAATGACAGACCCTGATTACAGTACAGTAGCATCAGAAGTCCGGGCATTAACCTGAAAGGTACCAACATCTAATCACAGTTGTCGTAATGCCTGAAAAGATCATTTCACTTTGTACGTGAGTGTAGATTGCATCCTGCGAGGTCAACTACACCTATTGTTACACACTACCTGGATGTTTTAAAGCAATGTATGGCAAGTAGAAAAAAAACAAACAAATGGCATCAGCAACGTTTCTGGCTCCTGTTGTGAGTGAACAACACCTCTTATCCCATTAGTGATATTATGAAAGATTACCCGACAATTCAAAAATACATACCAAACAAATACATACAACAAGCTACATGATGTAATTCATACATTTTGGTGCAGTTACTTGGGGGATCATTGTGATGTCGCAACATTTGTGTTTCCATAGAGAAAACACACTGCCCATCATGCTCAAAATATGCCTGATTTACTAAATTACTTGCGTAAACTATGAAATTATATATCTATACTCTGTAAATCTACTGTATGTCTTATTACTCCTCAATAACCCTGAACTATGGTATACCGAGTATATCATTTATCTGAAAAGAAGTCTGTTGCATCTATTTACTGCTATAATAAACATTCACTTTGTCCTGTACTAGGGTGTAACTGTATGATTGTACGCGTGTAATATTAATAATACTTAAAGGACTCGTTCCAGAGCCTAAATTTAGGATTAGTTTTGCCGCTGAAAATTGTGCAATCACATGTAGTAAATGAAAACTCTCCTATAGTCCATGAATGATTCTTGGATTGCAGAGAAAAGAAAGTCACACAACACAAACTAAAACATTAGGCAGCGCAATTCGAAGTATTCTGACAGACCCTGAATAAACCTTAATGAACAGCCGACACTTCAGGGAACAGGAGAGATAGTCAGATATGTTTCTGTTCACCGTTGCACAATATTTCATAGGTAGAAAAACACTTTTTAATAGTGGTCTGGCTGGTTTAAGTGTCTGACCTGACGGGATTTTTGTAAAGGCACACACCACTCGTGTGGGTGTGTCTTCATGTGTCTGCCTCAGACTCTACGTGCACATTCTTATTTACAGTGTGCGGGTGTGCCTCACACCCCGGCAGGACTCTGGTCTCCAGACTCGGAAGAGGACACAGACACGGAGCAGCGGCGTCTCTTGGCCACACTGGAGCCCTGGAGCATGCTGGGATGGAAGCCCACGTGTCGCCGGGCGTGTTTCGTCAGGTGGTCGCTCCTCATGAAGCACTTGTCACACAGGGGGCAGTTGAAGCGCTTCTCGCCCGTGTGTGTGCGGTAGTGACGCGTCAGCTCGTCCGATCGCGAGAATTTCTTTCCACAGTCAGGCCAGGTGCACTCGAAGGGGCGCTCACCTGAGGAAACACACATACACACGTTTGGTGTTTCTATTCTGTTTATTGAAACACTTATCATGATTCTGTGGCTTTTCTTTCTCATTATTTTGGGGGCTATAGACTCCCCTGCTGCGTGTTTAAAATAGTTCTTGACAATCAAGAATTATTCAGTTACCCTTAAATATCTGCTCTTTTCTTCTGACCTTAATTTAAAAACAATGTGAAAAGTATGAAAGTAGTTGACATTCCATTTACCATATATTAAAACATTCAGTTTTTTATGTGTATGCATATTATGAAATGTTTGAACAAATTAAAGTTTTGCGTATTATCCAACATAAGGATATTTTACTAAGCCCAGAAACTTTGCGTTAGTTTTTTTATTACCAGAAATATAAATAAACTCATTTGGAATGGGTGGGTGGGGGTAGGGTTGTGTAAATAGGAACACAACAAAGAATCACATGTTTGGCCGAGAATATCTTCTAAAGCAATGGAAAATGTTGACCAAATGTGGATTTTTTTCTAAAGAAATCTGAAAACGGTCACATTTGATAATATGAAATAGTTTTTTTTCCTTAAAAAATATTCCAAATCATTAATTAATTATGATCACATTTGCCGATTACCATTTGACAACGAATCAAATAATTGACCAATCATTGGAGCTCCATGTGTAAATCAGCACACCAATCTTTCATAATATCTCTTTGAAGTAGAACTAATATGTCAGTATCATGTCATCAGTTCAAAAGTTAAAATTCATCAGCATAAAAAAATAT
>KV751368.1:907988-962752 GCA_001698575.1 Mola mola | reverse complement strand
AGGGGCGGGTCAGCTCCGGACAAGAACATGTGGGGACAACAGAGTCGCAGTGACCCGCGAGTCAATCATCAGCCGGGGTGTCGACGTTAACTACGCCGCTATTAAACACCACAGATGGAGCTCCTGTAAAGCAACCGGTGGTTTGTAACGTCCAAGCCCGTTCGTTTCCTTCTCTAGAGCCCTCGATAACGTCTGTCTCACGCATTATTTGGACACAGTCGCGTCTTGCGGTGAGCTCAGGTGACGGGTCACACCTGACAGCTGAGCAATCACACCGTGTTCCCAAAACGTGTCAACAGCAAGTTAAAATACACCAGGCACGCTGCCCCTCTCAGCTGTTCATTGCTGTCCCTGCTATTTACAACTTTTAACTACGAATCAATTGCCGGCTAGCGATGCAATCTGAGGCGGGCGGGACTCGTGAATCCATCTTTTCTTCCACGATAGAGCCAACAAAGCGTGGGCAGTGACGTCAGCGGGCCATTGTTACAGAGGTGTCACTGGCGGGTCACTCACCGGTGTGGACCCTGAGGTGGGCTTTGAGGTGGGACGACTTGCCGTACATCTTCCCACAGCCCGTGAAAGTACAGCAGTGTCTCTTCTCGGGAGAGTTGTGTCTCGCCGCGGACGCCGCCCTCTCGTTCCGGGACTCTTTTGGTGCCTCCGAGGCCCGTCTGTCCCCGGCGTTCAACCGGCAACCGGCCCGCTCCACCTTCTCCTGCGCGCCGGCGTCGCCGCCAAGTCCTTTGCTGCCTCCGGCGCTGATAGCGTTGGGGTTACACTTGTTCAGGTCCAGTAGAATCATCGCCACCATCAACAAAGTCCGGTTCTCTTGGTTGTCTTTCAGGGTATCCTCTGCGCGAGCCGGCAGTCGGCTGGGGACACCGTCCGCAGGGACATCCACCTCCGACATCGCTACGGCAGATCCAGCTGGAGCAAAGGACCAATGTGTCTATAAATGATGAAAATGCCGAAAATAATCTGCCGAACTGGAGACAATAATCAGAGTGCAGACCCCCGTAGGAAACATGTGGTTAACTGTCCACACGTGTCGTCTTCAATGTGACTATTCGGAAAGGCTGCGCTTCCTTGGTGAGGTCGGAGGGAGGATGAATAAACCACCCCCACCGGGAGGAAGACGGCACTCTGAGTAGTCCCCGCTGCTCTTTCCTCTCTCTTCCAAGCGCCAGCCGTTTAGCGCCGGAGTTATTGTGTGTCCGCTTATTCCGCCCTTCTGTGCGCTCCCACGCACGCGTCAACTCGTCCCATTTCACCGTCCGCAGTTCGTCTCCAAGATACAATTTCGCGGAATCCCACAGCGTCATCAGAGAGCGGGGCCGTGATTGGCTGCGAGGAACTAGCGCTCGAGTTTTTTGGAATCACCGATTTACACGAGCGAGTGATGGGATGACGGACCAATCACAGACAGGGACGGTTGAAAAGGAGGCGGGCCTTATGATGAGGCGTTTAAGTGCCTAAAGTAACTGGGGAATCTCGCACCACTGCTTAAATTGATTTAGACTTCTACAAAGATGAATGCAAAGTGAAAAATACAATATATGCCTTCCATCCATCCATCCACCCATCCATCCATTTTTACCGCTAATATGATAAAACTTGTATAACATAGAATAGATGATTAAGTATATAATGTTCCAAAATATAATGTTCAAAGCCCAGTGAGATAATGTGTAAATTGTGATTTCGGGCTATACAAATAAAATTTGATTTGATTTGATTTGAAAAAGTGCAAGTTTCGACGAGAATAGGATATCCTGAAGAACTGAAAGCTTTGCTGAATTGCAGAAATATGAAAATAATGAGCCAAAATCCAAACTCATAAGCTACAATGTAAGTTGACGTCTTTTCTTTTCCCTTTGATATCTTTTATGTTTTATGTGACATGAATCAATAAAGATATCAAAGAAATTCAAAGGCTTATTAGTATTGTAAACAGTTTCCACACTAAAATATTCCTGGACAAGCTGAAGTATAAAAGCATAATAGGTACAAATGAGAAAAAAAAAAAGGGGCAGCATGCTAAAAAAGCGTGGAATAATAATAATGGAATAAAAAGCAGAACAACAAAGGGAATGCTGACCAGTGGCATAAATTACTAATTGCTCTACTGACACTATTATTATTATTATTATTATTGTTGTTGTTGTTATTAATATTATTATTCAGTTTCAGGTTTACCTGTATCTCTAATGAAGCAAAACAATAAAATGTGTTTATTGTCTGTCATTTCCTTTCAAACCCTCACATATTCGACGATTGAAGTGGCCTCGTATGTAACATCTCAACAGGGGTTCGTAAACTCACCACGACACGCACCAAGGTCCACACGGACGTACTGCGGAGGCATATTTATTACATGTTTACAAGTACGTATGTTGATTTAATGTCTGTTCCTGTTTGTAGAACAATTTACTGACGGAGAAATAGTCCCTTTTACACGGGTTCGTGACCTAACACAGGTAACACTAAGGAAGGGACTTTGCGTGAAAAAAAAACGGACAACAACATGACTTGATGGAGAAACGTCCACGTTCTCTGTGACTGCAGAAGGCAGATGCATTGCGACAACACGCCTCACGTCACACCGATCAAAACATGGGCCATTGCTTTGCAGGGGACAGGAGGTGATTCTTCAGACTGCTTGCTGGCCCCGCCCGCTGCTGCCGCTATCAATCAGTGAAGGTCAAAGCATGAGAGCAGGTCACGTCCAGGCCAGAGCCATGCAGCTGTTCCTCACACCAGCCCATAGGCAACATCTGCAGCCCTTACATTAATAGAGACATAACTGTGTTTCTGTGTTTAATTCTGGAGTGAACACCACGAGGACAGGCTAGTACTGTAGTGCTGACTCTTTAGGAATAATCCGTGGCTGACCAGAGAGATTTGTGTATCGCTTTCTCAGACACAGGGGCTTAGGAAATAGCTGTAGTTGTGGACAGGTTTGAATTTGTGTCCCAGTTTCACAAGTGTGCTCTGATCTTAAATTAGCACAGTCCTCAACTGTCTACAATCCATGCTTGAACTCGTAAGCACAGCCTCACTCGGCACTGTGCAGCAGATAGTACTTCCTTTAACAGCAATTTAACTTATGATAACACTACTTTAAATAACTAGGAAATGGTGACTGGCTCTGATCATGGATATACACTAAATACATACATGTAACTGTAGGTATATGTATAATACACTTGTTTGTATGCCTGATCATTCAAAACTTTCACTTTTACCAAAATAATAGGACTTCATGACATTTGGGGCCTGTTTACATCACAATAATGCCTTCCTTCTCATTGTAATGGGTGTTTTAAAGCATTGTGACAACTGTGCTTTGCATTACTGTGTCCTAACAAGAAGTGGGAGGAGGTGATTACTGCTTGGCCTGCGTTTCACGTAAACTTGCATGTCTATGGGGTTGCATCAAAGACATTTTATAGGATTTTAATACTTGGAACCATCTGTTTTTGAAGCAAAAAGAGAAGTTTACGTTACAGCCAAATGGTAGATGGGTCTGAGGAGTCCGGCAGTGACTCATACTATGTGTTTTGTGTGTGAGGCATGTGAGGATAACACGTTTCTTAATCCTGCCACACCAATGTTCCCTCGCATTTGATGACACATGCTCTTTCAACAAGGCTGCAGTTCTCTAGAGTCAGGATTAGCAAATATGGTCTTTCTGCGGTTTTCAGCAGTACAGGCTCGAAGCAGACTGTGATCTCCCATGAAGCAAATGTTTGCTCATAATAACTTA
Organism: Mola mola; assembly: GCA_001698575.1. Lineage (NCBI taxonomy): Eukaryota > Metazoa > Chordata > Actinopteri > Tetraodontiformes > Molidae > Mola > Mola mola. The sequence goes on along the minus strand of KV751368.1, from coordinate 958,983 downwards.
TGGCCTTAAATGGTAAATGGATCCGTATAATTAGATCAGTTCAGAAGATGCTCTATTATACATGATCATAGGTTATATTCACTTGCTCGGTGCTGAGTTTATATGAGGGAGTAAGTGCCATTTAAGTCTGCACACACACACACACACACACACACACACACACACACTTATGGAAAGAAAGTCAGCGTAACAAGACCCTCTGCTAAAAAAAAACCAAAAAAAAAACAACAAAAAAGAAAACAGTGCTTCCAGGACAGAGAGTGTTTCATTCATGGGGGACATTCCTAGAAAATCCTTTTCTGTGTGCTGAGGTTGAGCAAGTTGCCTCTAGACATGAACTGCGAGTGCAGACACTATTTGGATACATGCACATGCGCGTGTTGGTGTGAGTATGAATCGACAGCAGTGTGGGGGTAGCAACCCGTGGGAAACGTCACCATGCAGCTACATTTCGCAACAGGCGGAAGAGATGAGCGCCACTCCTCAGCGACGTTAAACCCTGCTCATTCTGATGTCCGGCACTCAAGCGACAGGGCAAACTAAATACACAGGCGGAGACGTGCGAGGAGACCGTAGGAGGAGTAACACAAAGTCCCTGTTTGCGCACATCAGATGAGGTACACACAAACAGCGGGGGGAATGTCCCAGCATCCACCTCGTCAGATTAGGTGGCAAAAGTTTCCAGGAAAGAAATTGTGGTGAGAAAAAACAAAACAAAACAAACAAAAAAAAAAAAAAGGGAGGTTTCTTGGTCGGACTCGTGCAGGAGGAGCCAACAGTCCGTGGAAGAGGAGGCGCGTCTGCGGCCGCTCTGCGCTTCCTCTCTCGCCGAGGTGCAAGAGTGCAGGCGCATCTGGGTCATGTTGTTGTTGTTGTGCTGACTCGATGCGGCGATTGTGTCAAACACCGCAAAGTTGTTGGCGAGTGGAGCGTGCAAGTGCATGCTTGGACAGACAACAGAGGGCGGGAGGGGTGAAGGGAAGGGAGAGGAGCCGCGGGGGTGGGAGTGGGCCACGTGCGTAATCTCAGAACATAATGTTCCCTTCCACGTGCGGAGCACCACAACAGCAGCACAGAGTTCGCGGTTGCTTTGCACCCAGAGACTCTTCACACCATACCTGAGGCAGTGTTACACCTTCAACTGGGTTTATCTATAGGACTGGGGAGTTTTAATTATACATTTTGTTGGAAATAGCATTTAATGATATTTAATTTTTATGAGACGAGTGTCAAGGTGAGATGTGGTCTCAGTTCCCAAGAGGCGACTCATAGTGGTTTTGCTCGCATTATATTGTAAGACATAGTGTCAGAAAATGTTGATTCAATTGTACTGAGCTACTTTTGGCAAAAGCGTCAACGTCAATGGAATATCGCACGCTCTTCAAAGGTGACGTTAACCACAGGGCTTTTGCACTTAAATGTACTGACACTACTGCATGCACAGGTGTCTGTGTTAGTGTCCATAAAGCAGGATGAAACCAAATCTTTGCAAAGCAATTCTCACATAAACCCCGAAGTGACGATTCTCAGTGTCTGCACTGCGGTTTTTTGTTTAGTGGTTGTTTCACACACATAGTAAAAGCCACACAGACTCTATGAGCCAAAGAGTAAAGGTATACCATGAAGTGACATGTAGAAAGTGGAGAAAGGCGCAAAATTCCGACTCTGATGTCCTGTCTTTTCTTCATAACAACCTGTATGATGTGCCTCGTTACTTTTACACACTGTGTGTCTCTGATGTTTTATGAGCTCCACAGCAATGAGGTTAACGACGCTCAGCCTCAGTTACCTCAGCTCACATAAGTGGGGTCAGAGAAGTGCAGATGTTTCTGATGTTACAGTCACACAGGCTTTAAGCTTGGAAACACTTTCTGTTAAAACTGACATGCATGCATTTCTGCCTGACAAATGGTAAGTCTCTTTCGACATCCACTGGTTAAAGATTCTTGTCAAGTAAGAACAGGCGAGACACATTGCACCAATCTATTTAAGCTTTTATTTAACAATGCATGCCAGACATGATCCTATTCACATTGAATAAAACAGGTTTGTATTTGCGTCCAAATACTCACTACCTTGATTTCATGTTATAATCTCACTCTAGCTGTATCTAAGTCATCTTTAAGTGGTCTCTGTACATTCTGAGGGAAGGAACTGCATGCATTTGAAGGACATTGAACCAAAGTATGACCAGTAGGGGGTCTCTTTCACGTGTTGATGTGCAACAGCAGCAATTATTGTAGGAAAAAAACCCCCAAAACAAAACATGAGCATGAAACTCTAGTAACAGGTGTTCATAGCAGGGAAGCAGATCTGTTGATTATCATAAATTGCTCATAATTCCACAAAACTGGTAAGATACATTAGAGAAAGTATCTAACAAATACTATACACTGAAATCCTGTTGGTGTTGGGTTGTGTTTCCATGCCTCCCTGTTATTTGTCATCGACATCTCTGGTTTCCCACGCAGTTAATGTACACCCATACACACATGCACACCTGTCAGCACCTTCCACAACAACAAATCACAATCACCAATTTGTAGAATCAAATGCTCTCACAAGTGTAGAAATTCATAAAATGTTGATTGAAAGTGAGATTAGGACGGCCCAAACTTTCGCTCCGACGCTGTCATGTGGTTTCATACCTAGTCAGGAATTTGTAAATTGGGCTGTACGACCTTTGCTTGGTTAACCCCGTCAGTCACAGTTGTGTAGACAACATGTCGGCAAAGCGTGTCCATTTGGCTTGGCTCATCGGCTTAAGAACTGAAACTGCTGCTGGTCAACAAAGTCAATCAGATATAAAGAGACACTTATTCACATTGTATTGCCATTTCCGAAGATATAAATCACAATATATAACTGTAGTTCCCTATGAACCCCCAAAACTCTGGGTTTAGACTCATGAAGCACAGTGATCACAATAGAACTCTTCTGCTGTCCAGACTCTTTATAATATCTATCTTTTTCAGCTTTCCATCTTTCTCTCTCCTCTTCTACAACCTTGCATCTGTAGTAACGTGGTCCCTGAGCACTGACTTGGGGTCAACCTTTCCTCTAGCCTGCATGTCTCCACAGTTCAGTTTATCTTGGTGTCGTTGTTGTTGTTGGGTTAAGGGGGAAAAAACACTAAATAACTTGGTTTAGTCTAGCTCTGAGGTGAGATATCTGAGAATATGACAAATTGACCTGTGTCAATAACTGGGGAGCAAAAAGTTTAAAAGATGAGAGCATGTCTATACATTCACTACTGGAATTGAAAGATCTGCTGTTTTTGAAGCTTAGGGACTAAAAGTGAGGACATATCTTTCTATGCTCGTTCGATTTTGACTATTTATTTCAAAATCTGTCTGAAATATTCATGGAGGTGCAGTTTTAAATTGCAGGAGGGTTCTCCTCAGTTAACAGGCATTTTGCTGCAGACTATTATGTCTCATTTTTCGTATACAAATAGAGTTGTATCTTTAGTTTTACACTTTGAGTCAATCTTCCTGTGTGTTTTGGTAGAGTCAATGAAATGTCCTTAAAAGCAACACCCCTCCCACTCTGCACATCAGAACAACAAAGGTCTGAATGTGCGCAAAACTGGTGTGACAAATTTCACAGATTTCTGAATCACCTAGCCCCCACATATCCCCCTCATGCCCAAAAGGCACCCTAAGTTTGGTATACTGGCAACAGCGTATTGCCATGTTAACTTTACATTAGAAAAGTCTCATAAGCATCTTGATAAAACATACAATATAAACTACTTTAAATACTTTCATGATTGAAATGTACAGGATATCAGATAAATCTATATTTAATAAATAATATATTACATCAGCATTTAGTGCATGTCGATGGTCACCTTTTATTAAATTTAAAAGCTTAATTAGAAAATACTTAAAGTTCGACAAAAATATTACTGAGAAGATATAAATATTGATTTTGTAGTTCAAACAGGCATTTACTGTAATTATCAAGAATGAGCAAGAAAATGTCAATAAATAGAAGAAGTCTCAAAATAAAAGCAACATGATTCAACTGAATGGTAATAGCGAGGAAATATAAAACAAATTTTTTAAAAAAGTCTTTGAGAAGATTTCTAATTTTCACTCTTTACAAAGCCGTTAGCATTTTTGTTTCATAATAAAAAAAAAAATTAAAACACTGAATTGGCTTTCATCTTTAACAGTAACAACCTCACATTCCCTCCTCCATGTAACTTAAAATGCACACCGTTCTCATATCTCGGCTAGAATGCATATACGTGACCGCTTATTACAAGCCATTTTCAAAATAAATTCATAGCTCTTCCAGTACGAACTCTTCATGACCTGTACATGATTTCAAATGGGCTTTGTCATTGCGCAAACTGTGGTCTTTTAACGCTGCAGTGGCTGCCTTCAAATATGATTAAAAAAATATAAAGGAAAATAAATCAAAGTTAAGGAATAGATGTAGGACGGATCCTATAGATGTAAGTGGATACAAAAACCATTGCAACATAATGCCGCTGCCTGAAAGAGGAGGGCTGAGCTACAGGAGAGCAACAGTTGGTGCAGTGTAAGGATTTTTGGTGTCAGGTGCAAGCAAAGAAGGCTCACTTCAGGTTCACTCAAAAGCATTGCTTCTTAAGTGAACCCCTTGTCCCTGTGTTTTTGCAATTGCACTTGTTAAAGCTCTCATTCTGAAAATAGTTTGTTTTCTAGTACTGTGTGAGATATCACTGACACTGTGTGTGTGTGTGTGTACTGATATGTAAATATACACGCGAACATCAACATGCACTTGGTTAAAGTCTGTTCCTGTTATAGATCCACACCGTGTTTCTGTGCTGTCACTATGTATCACTATGCATCATATTCACTTTTTCACTTTCCAGTCTAGTCATCACGTGGATGATTAAATTGTTCCACCCGACAGACATATAATAGGCATATTTGACTGGAGTATGTTCAAATACTGCTTCCTTCTTCCAGCTGAACAGACAAAAGAAAAGTTATGTAGATAAATTATGCTACAAAACGCTAAGACAGTTAAAGGCAAATTTTGAATTCCTTAAAAGAAAGAAATGGATATTGAGCATTTGAGAAGTGTACTTGAGTATCCAGAGGTAAGTTGTTGCCATGTTACTGCAATCATTCCCTGTGGAACCAAGAGGAGAATTAGTTCCTGTTGGTTCCAAACACTTCAGTTTCGAAGCAGAAAGAAACGCTCATTCTGTTGGGGGTCTTAAAGTGGAGCTAAATGAGGGGAAGGAAATGTATTAAAAACAAATGTTTTGCAACAATAATGACGATCTTATCTTCAGACAAAATGAGGTGGCTTTCTTTTCTTTCTGCACTCTCGTCATCTCATTGGCTTCTACAACATAATGCAGAGAGGTGTAGTAGTATCTTTTCTAGCTATCGCGACTGATTTGTGATGTAACACAGTGACAGATGCCTACTGGATGAAAAGGTGGAGGGTGGAAGACAAAAAGTACAAATACACCTTTCATTGCCATGAAGAGTTACAAGAAGAAGTAAAAACTACTCTAGATTCATAGCTCTTTGTTTTTGACGGGTCTACCGTAGGATCCCTACATCTGTCTCATCCATTCTTTACCAGGGTCACATTGCCCTCCAGTACTGACTCTGGGTAAAGTTTTTGTCTAATCTAAACTCTAAGTGAAAAAAATGAAAATCTGGCCCAGATCAGCATCTCCAGAAACTTCACCCTGCCTTCAGCTTTGCCATGGGTCTCTGCACTTGTCCTCCCTGGTCTTACTTTCCTGATCAGTGTGTGTGCGCTGACCAGTATTCTTGTCACGTGTAGTTCTGTCTATCAAAGCTGCGGAAAGCCGACGGAGTAGCCAGCTTCCTCATGGACAGGCTGTCAGTCTTGACTGTTTCAGGCCGTGCTCCAGACTTGCTCCTGAGGAAGGGGTTCCTGGTTCCTGCCAGACCCCGACCCCCTGCCCCAGGCCCCCTGTCTGCCCCTAGACCAGGTCCTCTCTCCATCCTCTCACTCACTGACAGGCTCTTCCGGTGTGGAGGAGCCAGTGTGAGGGAAGGATGGGAGTCGTCTGAAGAGCAGCTGTTTGCCCGTTCTAGCCTGGAGAAGGGGGAGCAGAGAGGGGCCCCGCTGGGCCTGCTAAGACCCCCAAGACGAGGGGTATCAGGGGCTGGAATCAGGTCCTCAGGGTCCTCTGGATCAGACTCTGTGTGACTTAGCTCAGCCTCTCTCTCTGGGTGAGAAGTACCAATGTCTGCCGGTTTATCAAAGGGGAATGAGGTGGACCCTCCTGGGGAGGTTGAGCGTTCTACTGGAGTGTACGGAGTGGAGACGCAGCGTGTGTCGATGCAGTCAGTGATGCTGGTGTACTCTGCAGCTTTGACCTGGACCCCTGCCCCCAGCCCACTGTAGCAGCTTCTTGGTGTGAACATGAGGCTATGGGACTTGACCAAAGGGGGCTCATCCAGGAAGGCTGTGCCTGCTGTAGAGAGGTACCGGCTGCTCTTGGAGCGCTCAAGCAGCCCCGCTGAGGGAGGTGGGGATGGTTCCATGTCCCAAGCAGGTAAAGCAGTGTCTGGTATGAGGTGGGCTGAACATAATGACAAATCAGCAGCCGCATTGTCATCGAACACGGCCCCGGCTGTACCACCCTCCGAGTGCCTTTCGCCCATTCCTGCCGTTGAAACGGTACTGAAGTCCCGGCCTCCTGGTAGCACCATCTCCATAATATCTGACTGTAGTGAGGAGTCTCTCTGGAGTTGTGGGACCACAGGGAGAGGATCCAGAAACACCTCCGCAGGCCCCACCTCCTCAGATGTTGAGACATAAATATCGATGCACGACGATGGACGGTGCTGCTGGGAGACCGTTAGCGTAGCCAAGGGGATGGGCTTAGACTCTTTGGGGGCGGCACCTGAAGACACCGAATGGGAGCTGTTGGCTCGGTGGAGACCTAGTGAGCGTTCTTTGAAGAAGCTCTCAGCTCGTTCGGCTCCACTTGCACGCTCACCACCACGACCGCCACCAATATAAAATGAGTGGCTTCTTGTCCGTGAAGCCATGCCAGTAGGAGAAGGAGGGGACATGGAGCCCTCTGCTGTTCCCTCCAGCGCCTCATGCAGGCGGTAGGCATTCCCCTCTGTGCTGTTAAAGCTGCTTTGACGGAGGATGTATGCTGCATCTGGGCACTCACCCTGCCTTAGTATGTATGCTGAGTCTGTGCAATCAGAAGATGTTCGAGAGCGGACTTTGTTGACCTCCCCACGCTCCACACCTGTCACACGCTCGAGTGCTACAGCAATGCGACCAATTAGTTCCTCCATTTGGGCCAAACGAATGTCAACAGTCTGCAGCGAGGCCTTCATGAAGTGCTCCCTTTCATTGACTTCCTCCAGACGCATCGCCATATTCTCCACCCTGATAGAGACAGAAGAGGGGAAAGAAAGGAAGATTAAGAGGACAGAAGGAGAGACAAGGATGAAGAACCTATTTCTGTAAATAATTTTAAATTGCAGCATACACAGTATGTTGCATTTAAGAAAGGCCCTTTTTACACAGAGAATTTTGTGAGTTTATACAGAACCAAGAAACGGGGCAATAAGGTGCTACAGTGTGGCTGTTTTTACAGCGCACCGGTGCTGCAGAGTCAAAAGAGGGGTGAACGGCGTGACGTGTAACACAACAGTGTTAGCCTTTAGTGTTACATATTAGTCATGTAGCAGGAAGAGCCTTCATCCAAACAATCAGGAATAATAAGAAGAGGCCATCTCCAAACAGTGATGGTGAGCAGGGCTGGAACATCCATATAGACAAACTAGGCAGCTGCCTAAGTGGCACTGTTGCAAGGGCGTCGATATGCAGGTCAAATAAGAAAAATGTTAGAACGGCATGCTCCTTTATGTTGTAATGCAATGAAAGACTGAAGAATAAGTCAATCACACACACGCTCACTGCTGCCAGCTCTCACAAACCAATGGTAGACTTGCCTACCTAATTTGGTTGTCAACAAACACCCCAAAAAATGTGAGGGTACAAAAACACTTTCCTGGAAGGACTTTTGGATATCAGCGTTTCACATTTGGGTTGACAGTGAGCAAGTCGCCAACAGGGATTGTTGCATGTTTAATCTTTTTTGGTCCATATAAAGTGCTTGGCATGGTAAGGTGCATAATTAGAAATGAAAAAGTTTAAACTTTCTAGGTTTTTTTTTTCTCAGAATGTGTGCTGTGAAGTGACAATATGTGTGTTAATAACATCATTGATTTTTGAGTGGGGTTATCAGTATTGTTATAATCAGGCACATTTGGTTGCATTATTTGTGTAAAGATCCATAAAATGTCTGCAGATTGCACACAAAAATATTGTTGACAAACTGAGCTCACTAGCATTGTACTGACTGCATTATGGTTCCAACATATCGGCATTCGTGCGTTGTTGCTGGTTATTGCTTTATTGACAAACTTGTGATTGTGTGTTGTTGCTGTCATGGAACAGTGAAAATACAGGGGCGTGGCCCGATGGTGAGTACACTGGTTGTTGTGCTTTGGGTTTCATCATAAAGCTCTACTCCTGATCCAGCCAGCTAGCCCACCCATCTACACAAACGCCGGCTCACTTCTTAGGGGTGTACTATGAATCAGGTCCAGCAGAGCCAAGCTTTCTATCCGAGAGCTGACTCAACAAACTCTGGTTAATTAGACCTACAGCCCTTGTTTCAATGACATTACTGTACGTACTGTAATTTAATGTATGGCTCTGCAGATTTGTAGCAATAGCCTTTAAATATTTTATTCTGCTCAGAATCTATATCTCACTGAGAAATATTGAAAAGGAAAATGTTGTCAATAGCTGACTTTAAGCCGAAACTTGGAACATAACCTGGTCCTGACCAGGGGGCATCAATTACCATAGTGATGTAGCCATGTTAAAGGAGAGCCACCTTCTTGACACTGACAACCCTGGTTTTCTGCTCAACATACAAGACACTAATCTCGCTTTGTAGTACACCCCTCTGATGCGGCTTTGATACCACCTCTGGAGGTAGATCAGAGGCGCAGAAAAGGTAACTTGAAAAGGCAGTGTAAAAGGGGCTTAAGACTTCTGTTAAACAAATAATGAAATAAAATGAAATAAACAAATCAGGACAACGGACTAAATACACTGTGCATTTGACCAGTCATGGTGCTCTCATAGGCGCTGGAGTAAGTTTATTTTTTCGATGTGGCAATCTCTAAGTGATCCCTGTAAGTTGTTTGTCCCCATGTTTTGGTAATATTATCTTTTTTGTGGATGTCTATGTTCTACACCCCATTTAAATATCAAAAACATAATTATAGTCATTTGTATCTCTTAAAATAGTTAAGGTGTGCACATTTCATCATCTCTGCTCAGTCACTTTCTCTGTCTACCTGGTAGACAGAGCACTGTACTTGTATATAATTATTCACCATTTTTAAAAAGAATGCAGACAGAAGTTTTCAGCCTCGTTATATCCAACCTTTCAGAAGTGACTCTGATCCTCTCATCGTTAGAGGAGTGGAAACGATCATCCTTTTCTCTGAAGTATTCTTCAATGCATTGCTCCTCAAAGTCGTGGACTTTCTTCAACTCATCCTCTGTGATGAAAAGTTCTGTAGATAACAAAAGTGAAAATTCTGCAGTTTTACTGTCTGTTTGGGTGACTATACAGTAATAAAATTTAAAACCAAAAATATCTCATTGTTACAGCACTAATAATCAACTACTCACTCAGTCCGTAGTCCCTCTCGTCATCATCATGCTTGCGCCAACGACAGCATAGATGCTTGAGGACCATGGTTATGTGACTGAAGATGATTAGGGGTGGGGGAAGAACCGGCCGCTCATGGAAGGTCATAATGAGCTGGTAGCGCTGGAACTTCCAAACCTGGTTGGAGATGGACTTCACCTCGAAGAATGTGTTACTATGACGACAGACAATGACAACTAAATATAAGATAAAATCAACTGGATCAGGTCAGCAGTGGGACATCTCAGATCATAATCCACTTCAGCTACTTTACAGACTAAACAGGGTCCTCCACTGCAGGGCTAAAGAAAAAGGTATGGTAACAGACATAAATTTGTACAACTAACACTCTAACACAATTAAGCGATACCTCCAATTTAAGTGTTGTTTTTGAGCTACAATCCACTTTTGGCAATTACCCGAAGAAATGTGTAGAAGAGGAGCATCATCCCTGCTAAATGGATTATTCAGTGGTACAATAACACATCTTTAGTATGAAAATGCCTTCATGGGAGAAGCACCATCTCGCTCTGTTAATACAATTTGCTACCAGCCTCTAATTAGTGCTACTTAACAGCAGCCCAAACATAAACTGTAGAGTGTTCTCTTTTTATTTAGCGCTAACTAGGTCTCAAAGATATTCCAAAAGAATATTAATTATAAAACTGTGTTGTAGATTTAAAAACAACCTTCCAAAGGACATTGTGGTAGCTATTTATTCATTTAAGTCTCTTCTTAAATCACATTTTTCACACAGTGTAACTTCCCTGTGATTCTCTCTTCACATACCCATTTAAAAATAGCCAAAATACCCATTTTCTGAAACTTTTTCCAGAACTTAATTGACGGATTCACATGAAAATGTTACCACAGGTGGTTCTGGACCCAATGTAGATCCCATTAACCTTTAGGGTTATCAGGATCTGGATCCAAGATTTTAAAAAATGTTTCTAACAGCTATGCTGAAAATGGTCATGAATTAGCTGCAAATGTCAATTATGAGCAAATTATACTTGAAAATGGTTCTGACCTCTGCCAAGAAGGTAAAGTTTTCACCAAGATCTAGAGGTTTGGTTTATTGTCGGCAAGATTACACAAATGGATTTAAACGAAACTTGGTGGGAGGATGGGAAATGGGCCAAGAAAGAAACAATTGTTTTGTTGAGACCGTAAGGGAGGTATGCATGCTACTAAACTCTTTACTACTATGCTATTGCTTATCTTATGTATTTTCTATTCATGACATTAAACATTTTCATGAATAACGTTCCAGGTGTCTGTAAAGCAGTGTGGTGTCTAGTTTGTTCCAGGGGGAAAAGCTAAAGTTACTGGAGAGTGTACATACTTGAACACAGCTATGAGTAGGTTGACCAGCAGTATGTTGGCCACCAGCAGATAGCAGGCCATGATGGCTGGGACAATCCAGGCACCGGTCTTACAGGGAGGCAGGACCACCACCACCCCGTCATCTGTGGTGACGTTCTGCCCACAGGGGGCTGCACATGGCCACAAAATAAAAAAGACAAACATATAAGTTAACTATGCAGACAGACATGAACCCACCATGAATAATATTTCAGTAGACATTTGCAGATGAGCAACAAATGACATGCAGACAAAGCAACACAAACAAAAGATACAATATACAGTATATCAAAAAATGTTATAAATATAAGGAGCAATAAATAAAACATTCACTGTATACAGTACAATGAGTTACATGACAGACAAAGAGTCAAGAAGCACAAATGACAACTACATATTGCGCAAACAAACAAGAAGCATAGTTGTCCTTATGCTTCTTTGAGAGACTAGACACCACAATGATTAGGGGTTCGTGTTCAGAAATGTGCATCTGAAAACACAACCTACACAAAAATGCATTCATCATGTATCATCAGAATTTGTGTCCCCAATATATTTAAACATCCAGGTTGATGTTATATGAAATATATTGTCACATATGTGTACCATAGCTTCATTTATCAATGGTTGATTTCTTTGGATCATTTGAAATGTAATTGGGATACATAGTGTGTTTTTTCCATCTGTGATGGTTCAGTTGCTGTGGATAATCTGGGGAACATTCAGCATTTGTTCTTGATTGGTTTGTTTGCCTTTGAGATTCATTCTAGTCATGTTCATCATTGCTTGATGTTCAATTGTTTCACACGATGCAGCCCAAAGACAGAGAACTGAAGTAATTTTTCTGTTCTTAAATTTTACCTCCAAAAAATTTGGATCAATAACTCTGACAACTGAACCACGTGAAAAAACATATTACAGATGATGAAAGGTGTATTTGCATGTGTATTTGTATGTATATTTGATGCTTACTTATGTTAACTCTTTGCCATATTGGTAGAGACATTTTGACAATATTGCTCCAGTGAGAAGTTGAACCGGCATTTAGGGGAGGGTGATATGGTTAGTGTGGCAGATGGTGTTAGCATGGCAGGGTCACCTCTTCAAATGAAATGGATTGAAAGCCAAGAAACAAAAAGGGCGGAAGAAACATCAAGGAAATATCAAACCTTCAGATTTGAAAGTTCATTTTGATGTTACAACTGATCAAAAACAAAAAAAAACATTAATACTACAACAGATTTGAAGGGTGCTCCTGCCATGTAACAGTGCCATTTATCAGCCAGTGGCAATTAGTAAGGCTAAATTTGCTCTCAAGATTCAGCCTTAGGTCAAGCCATGAGTAAACACATCAAAGATTTGTTATCCAACTGAATTTAAATTCTATTTAGGTACAGTAGCTGACCAAAGGTACCAAACCAACAACGCAACAACTTTAACCTTACAGCGCATGGAGCCGCATGCACACTTTTGTCTCAAGTGGCCTCTAGTGGTAAGAGTGGGCATGACATGGTGGTAATGTGAGGGGGATGGAGGAGAGGTGGGAAAGGTAGATGTGGTTAAATTGAGATCTATATCTGTTGATTTACTGGGATTTTGACTGCACTGGGAATAATGGGATAGACCATTACTACGCCAGCCTCCGTGAGTTCGAAAGTAATTTTCAACCAGCCAGAGTTTTTCATTCAGTCTTTGCTGTAACTTCCTACTATGCATATCTGAAACAAAGAATAAAAACATTATTTCAGATCTCTTCTCTTTGGGCCACTCTTTACATCCTGTGAACACCATCATATAGACGACCATACGGAGAGACCAAAGAATAGTGCACTCTCACTCTCAAGACATTTTCTCACAGACACTGCTCACAGCCTGTACTTGATTTATTAAGTCACTTTGTCTACATGGCATAAAACAATTCAAAACAAAAAACATTTAGACAGACTGACAGGACAATAATGTCCCATAAGACCCTGAAAGGACAAAATTTGTGAACTAAATTTGACATTTCGGTATTCAATTTATCTTGCTGTCCATTTAATATATACAGTATGTATTATAGAAGGACAGCATCCAGGAAAATGTTACCCTGTGGAGGAAAAACTGAAAATTTCAAGTAATTGTTATCCAGAAGTCCTGACACTTGAACCTTAAACCTACGGTCAATCTGGTCAGCAAACACCTCTCCGTAGATCATCCAGTAAGGCATGAAGAAGATGTTCCTTGCTAGCATCCACGACGGGTCTTCATTGGGGTTGAGGATAGCCTGACGCGCCACCCCGAAACTCATCAGGACCACCAACATGATGATCACGAAATACATCATGTCAATCATCTGACAGAAGACAGGGATGGAGGAGGTGGAGTGCCAAAGAGAGAGGGGAAGGGGTAAGTAGTTCGAGAAGAAAAACAGAGAAGTCAATAAGGATTTTTAGCGAAAGGCTCAATGATAAAACAAGGAGGAAAAGATAAATTGAGCTGAGAAGCAGCTTGCAAGTCTGCTGAATAGTAGTCTGCGTTTGTATTTTTTGATGGCAATCTCATTCAAGGCCTTGGTTGGTCAATCAAATGCCAATTTCATTTGTTCTGGAATGGACCCTTAACTCAGTATTTAAACTGAACTGCATTTAGGTTAATCACTGACTGATTAAGGAAGTTAGCTGAAGCGAGGGATATACTTCCTCTGGGTGAATTTATTGTCAACTGTCTTCAGCAGGGTCTTTTTTAAATCAAAACTGCCAACATGGTCGTTTCTGAAAGCTTAAACACATCTTTGGTAAAGATACATTTCATGTTTCTCCTATCTAATTGCTGAATTTCATATTGAAGTCAGTTTATGACTAGTGGTTCACTCATCATCTCAAATACGGTTGAAAACCTGACAGACGCGTTTTTGGGCCTTTGATCTGTTCTCTAGTTTTGTGTACTGTGTGTATCAGACGCTGCTCTCTGAGATCAAACAAACTGTCTATGCATCTAAACCGACACCACATACAAATTAGACCTTTGTAATCACAGGAGGCCATTAACATCTGTATAGATCATGCTAAGGGCATAGAAAGAGTCATTAATTTTCACTTCATTTAAATACTTACATGATATTATTGATGAGACTCATTTCCAAACTGAAACTTAATTAGGTGTCTTTTTTAGAAATACATCCTGCTGCTTCAGGCTAGGAATCTCCTTTCAGCTAGTATTTATTAGATTATGCCGATCTGCTCTTTATGAATGCATTGGACCACAACCTAGGGAAATTGAACACTGCACCAGAGTGCTTAACATTTTGTCACTGGCTACAGCAATTTTGTACACCACTGTGCTCTGTATGCTGCTGCTACCTGTCCATCTCTATCAGTCTGTAGCTTTTCATGTCTGGCTAAGTTTTATTTACAAACCTCTTCTTGGGCTGGATTACTCTATATCGGTGTTTACACATGTACTAAAAACACGATCAATACAACCTGTGCTCTCGAAATTACTTTCAGATCTTGGTACCTAGAGTAAGGATGTACGGAATTATTCAAAAGGGCCTCTAAATGCACTGTTCTCTAGTCTCTGAATGATGGAATAGGACTTGAAATTGTCTGATTGCTCTGGGGGAATTTAAATCTTTCAATAATTTAATGTAAATCTAACCATTTAAAGTCCTAAAAAGTCAAGAATTTTTTTTTTTGGTCAATGCATTTGCCACTAAATTTCTGTTTTACTTTCAACATTTTGCCTTTTAACTGGATAGGTTTTTCTTTTGTTTGTAGTGTGTAATAGTTTTATTAATCTGTCTGTGTCGTTTGCACTTATAGATCATTTTCACAGCATCCATATCAACATGTAATCACAGGTAAACGCAGTCTAATTCATTAAATAAATCGTGTATTGTTCCATTCAGCATGGAATAGCCTATTCAATTAGCCAAAAAGCACAAAAGCAGCACATAGACTCTATGTGACCTGAAAGGAACAGAACACCTATCCTTAAAATGCTATTTGCCAAAAGGTGAAAAGTTCTGTTGTTGTACTAATGTTAATACTGCCGTTTTGGCCAGGTCGCAAATAAAAAAGGATTTTAATCTTAAAGAGTCTTTTTTACCTGGGTAAATAAAATAAATGAAAGGAAAGAACACACAAACACAAACACTATCCCTGCCCCTTCTTACCATCTTGCCAATCATCATCACATAAGGACCCAGGTACTTGTTGACCCCAAAGATGTCCAGCAGCCGGATATACCAGTAGATGATGTTGACACAGTAGATGACCCGCCCGTAGCTCATGAGCGGAGGCTCCTGCAGCCGCAGAACCATGCCAACGGAGAATATGAGGATAGCCATTAGGTCTGTGATGTTCCAGTACTCCTGCAGCCAGACCTTCACCTTCTGTAACAACTTGCCCGGCTCTGACATCAGGATCTGGACGAGGGTTGGAGGGAAATTAGTTGTGAAACGAAGGTAAATTGAGGAAGCTCAAATGCAGGACTAATGGAAAATAGTGCATAGTAATACATAGAAATCAGAAGGAAAAACTGAAGTGTCTCATGGGGGAGATTGAAACGGAGTCTTAAGCACTACAGACTCTCTGTTTCAATCACCCCTCAACCTGGATGACTGAGAACCTACACAAACATTGAAACAGAGAATTTGCTTTACTTCATGAATGCCATAAGAGGGCAGTATGATTTCAGCAAACATAATCTAGCAGCTGTCTAGAGGGCATTGATGTGCAGCTGAAAATGGTGTGTCATAATGATTAATGCATCTCATAGATTTCCATTAGAAACTCAGCAATGGCTTAAGGCTCCAGTAGCATCTCATATTTCCATATACAATACTTTTTCTTTCTTTGTTCTGTCATTTCTGTCTCCTCCTCCTAAACTGTCAGCAACATTATGGTGATAAGCTTTGTGTCTTCAGTTCGGTGGGTGGTGGTGAAAAATTTATCATTGTGTGTACTGCATGTTGTCCCTTGTGAGATCATGGTACCTCTCTCATTTTCTCAATGCCATTTGTGAAGATGTAAGCGATGACGATCCATTCTTGAGGGGATGGCCACAGGTCCATCTTCACCAAGACAATGTAGTTGAACAACATCAAATAGCCAACATAAGCCATCTATGTAAAAACACATCAACAGAGGGAGACTATTTAAGGTTGTGTTTTGTGTTTCAACGTTAGCAAACATAAAAAAAAATAATGTTTAATTATTGCTTCAAACTGGCTTGTAATGCTACTATGACAAGGGCTTTGTCTGGAACTGTTGAAACAGCTATTTTGTGAATGATTGACCCCTATTATGCCTCCTTTTGTGGGTTTTTAGATCTGGAAATAGAGATTTGATTTCAGAACACTTGACTGCGACACCTCCACACTCCACCTGAAAACATCTATTATGTCTCTCTTGTGGCTGTGGCCATTTAAATACATGTCAGCCGTCCACTTTCAATTTTCCTGCACATCTCTGGGAGCTAGGAACGAAATAAAATTCTCATCATAGGCAAACCTAATCTTCTTAAGATTAACCTGAGAGGACTCGTATTTAAAATCCATTCTTACATGTTTTTACATTGACTGCACATATACCAATTAGCCACAATATTAAAACCTTGAACAACAATCATTGTTACAGTGTAATATTCTACAATAGTCCTGGCTTTTATGTGGAAGGTTAATGTTCCCTGGCAGACCAAAGATAACATTCAGGAGTCACTTGAGGAGCATGAGGAAGAGCCTAAGGCTTTGACCTGGCCTCCCATCTCCCCATATCCCAATCCAGTTGAGAATTTGTGGGATGCGACAGAACCAATGATGGAACAAAGGTGTCATCCCCACCCCACAGGTTGTTTTCTGTATAATTTTGTGTTCAACATATTTATGACTTCCAGTTTCTAGTTAGTTTTCCTGTTTATTACTTAGTTATTTTTTTGTTTTTTGTGTTACATTTCTCATGTTCAATCCTTAATTTGTTTTCGTTACCAGTGTTGTAGTTCTAGTTAATTTCCTGTTATATTCTGAAAGTTCTTTTTCCCCCCATCATGTATTGTCTTATGCTACCTCTCTTTGTTGTTAACCCTGATCTTATTGCATTCAGGTCCTGTTCTAGCTATGCATTAATTTTGCTGTTTATATTGTCCCATAATTTACATAGACTATGTTTGCATTTTTTTCTTTTAAAATCATTGAAATATGCTATTTGTCCAGGAGTGGCCAAATTTTTGCATGTAACTGTAGGTTTTAAACCCCTGCCCATAAATGATAACAGAAAGGACATGGGGCAAACTAAGAAGTATATGTTACATGTTTTTGGACCAGTTTGGAGTTAATTAATTAGTTGACGCTACAAAAAGATGACTGTCAATTGAGCTTGGCTCATGAATTAGCCAGCGGATGTACGGTTGGCAAGTCAATACTGCAGCTCAACCACCTATCAATACTGTGCTTCAAATGATTTCACTCATACAACATGGCAGTACTCATATCTTGGATGTTTGGGCTTAATTTTTGGGCAATGGGAAGAGGTGGAGATACATAGCCCATCTTTATTTAAGTCAGTGTTTGCCACTATTGAATGAGCAATTGGTGACCAAATGTCCTGTGCGAATATTTGAATATATTTTTAATAATCATTTGACAATATAGAATATAGTTTGAATATATATTCAACAGTGATTTATACAAGGATGTAAAAGTGTTTCTTCCTTTCAATTATAATCAATAGCAAAAAGACTTGAAATACTTAAACTATAGATTAAAGTGACTAGAAATACACTGGGGAGTCTCTTATAGTCTGTGCTTAAATCGAGCATTCAACTGAGTAAGTAAGAAGGCAAAGTGATATTAATAATGTGTGATTGAGACTGTCATTGCAATCTTTCATCTGAAGGGCAAGAAGGTGATGAGGTAGGCAGGGGGGTATAGAGGAGAAACTGGATGAAACAAAAAAAAAAAAATCAAAATATTTTCACAGCATGTATAAACAGTGAAGTCCCTGCTGGTAATGTGAAACGATTTTTTCATAGCAGAAGCACATTAGTCAAAGATGGGGTAAGGGAAACAAAAGTTTAGCTTATATGAAATAATACACACACAAACACTGACAGATACTATAAAAACACAAGCTGTTTACAGATTTCAAACAGATCTGAAGTTACAGAATCTAGATGCACAGTGCTCTATAGAATGATAAACACACACACTTTCCCACACGTTAGCACTGCAAATCTAACGCTAAAATCCAATAATATTTCTTTTTTGTAATACTTCATTTATTAGAAAGATGTCTTAACTGAAATGCTTCAGTGTGTTCACACTGTTATCAAAATCCTCCTTGTTTGACCCCTTTTTGGCCCCCATACTTTTTCCAAAATGTGGCTTCCATCAAGCCCCTCCCCCCATCCCTTGTCAAACTAAACCTTCCCACCTCAGTGAAAATAGGTATGGACTGTGGCAACACAGACTAACTGCAAGGAACCAGGAAATGATGCTGTTGGAGAAATAATAGCTGACACTGTCAGAAGGAGGCTGTTACGTAGGTGGTGCTGCTGAAGCTGACACTGACCGTATGGAACCAGAACTTGACAATCGGAGCATTGTAGAACTCATATATCTTGCGGCCCATAGGGATGAGGCGATGGCGGTTCTGAACCTCCTCAACGTCCTTCTTTCCGGATGTCTCCGTGGTTACCTTACCCAGCATTGCCTGGGAGGTGGGCAGGGGGTTGAAAACCCCACAGTGAGTGAAGAGGGAGTGAAAGGTTTGAGGGGAGGAAAAGGATCGAGAAAATAGGAAGAGGAATGAGGGGTTCAGAGTATGTGGAAGGAAGAACGTGATACGACAAAGAAAACATGAGAAAAAAGCAGTATGGGGAGGATGTTACATTGTGGCTACCACACAGTTTTGACATAATAGTTAAAGAAGCAAGCACAGGCAATGTCATCATTCCAAAATGTGAAATGTGTATTTGAGGTGGAGTGTTGGGTGAGGACTGCTAACACAGTATGACGCAGACAGGAACACTCATGGATTGTGTCTCAGACAACATTTAAGAGGGAGAGACAAGGTAATGACAGGAGGAATACAGGAAAAAAGAAAAAGATAAGACATTGATTTCTCATTTCAATCTGTGACACATTCCCTTATCCATGAGAGAGGGTTGGGAGCCCGCTGATTTTATGGGTCATGGTCTTTATGTACAAGCAACAACAGACCTCTGAGGGAGTACATTCACAAATTGTATTGTATTTAACAAAGTATAATGCTCTACAATGGTAAAGTGCAGTAACTACATATTCAGTATAATCAAAGTGTAGTGATAATCTGCATCCAATATTATGACATGTTTTTGCTATAAAACCTTTGTGATGGCATAGAAATGTAATTTCTATGGAGAAAAAAAAAAAATTTTGCAAGAACAACATCGCAGACCTACAAACCAAAATGCAGTACCTGTACCTTGCTGTATATGTTCTGCTATCTGGTTATTGTACAGTAAGAATTATCAATGCACTAAATGCACTCTCTGCGACAGAGAGTTTAATAACTAAACAGTTAGACATTGCATTTCAACGTATTGTTTTGGCTCTATGGCAATGTATTGTTTTGTTTAACCTGAAAGCATTAAACAGTTTAACATCCAGTCTGGAAACGTTTTCCCATTTTCTTATAATTACTGCACTCTGTCTTTGTAGGGCAGTACAGCAGACCTGAGCTAAAAGAAAAAATACTAAATCTGTCCGAAGATTTAAGTTACCAGGCCAGTGAGCAGGCACAGTAATGAAATCATCACTAAGGAATTAAGTAAGGAATCAAGTATTTCTGTTTCTTTTGAATATGTGAAACATTAATACCAAGGTTTAGTTTAAGGCACAGACAGACGAGGCCTGTAGGGTGAACGGTTCAGATGCCAGTGTGCAAAGCGCAACATGTCTTTACTTTACCGAACATGCAAGTGTATACAAGATATAACGTTCATCAGTGTGGTTTCTCTAAAGAATCTGAAGATAGGACAATACAATCTCCCTCTGTGGTGCAGCAGTCTGTGTATATTGGTATGAATCTTTTCATGATTCATAAATTACTGAGGATGCATTTGTACAGTCAGATGCCAGGACAATAGAAAGGGCTGATTGCAAATGAATCCCTGGACAGCAGGGCTCTTTGTTTAACACCTCAGCGCCTCAAGGACTGCATGTGTAAATTAGCCCATTTTGTGATTCTTTGTGCTGGCCTGCTTGCCTGTGCTCAATGCAAATGGAGAGTATGTGGAGTGGTGCTGAAAGGCATTCGACCTCAGTTCAATCACTTAATGAGACAACCATAGATTCAGTTTGTGTCTTAAAATTGTCTTTCACAAGCTAAATTTCAACACACAAACGAGATCTCGGTATCATCTCCAGAATTGATTGGACTGAAATAGAGTCCAAATCCTGCTGTACATCCACATTGATGCAGATGGACCAAATCTTCCACTGTGAGCTGGGGAAGGTGCTCAGACTCTGCATGATTTAAGTGCGGCAACAGCAGGCGCACAGTTATATAATGCAAAAGCTTGAGCATCCCATGCTCAGCAGCCGACATGCTGAATGGTATGCTGCAGCAAGCCACCATTGTGATAGGAGAGAGTGAGGGGCAGCAATCGGCTGACATACAGTACTATACCTCAATCAAGAACTGAGCTTGGAGAGAAAGTAAAAGAGAGAAAAAGCAAGAGAGGGCAAGGGAAATAATGAAGGAAAGGAAGCAAAGAAGGAGAGAGAGCTGGGCAGAGAAAAAGAGCGACTAGAAGAAAAGTGGAGAGAAATAGTAAAGTAGATAGATGGAGGAAGAAACATACGAGGGAACCCACAAGAGACGCCAGAACTCAAAGAACATGCCTTTGCTGAGACAATGAGAAACAGGAAAGGCCTATATGCCAGGGAGGATCCAGTTGGCCAGAATAGAAAAACAAATATGTGTGTGTAGAGAATTGTGTGCACATGTGGACAACTCATTGTGGACGAGAACAAAATTGGAAAAAAAATGGTCCACAAGAGACAGAATCTGAACTGTGATCAGTTTTATCATCTGGGAGGTGTGTGTGTATTGTCTATGGTCTGAATATGTGTATAGATTCTGAGATGCGGGGCTGAGGTGGGTTCTCTCACCACGGAGTTGTACTGCGTCTCACAGTAAGATCTTACTGTGAACTCCATGTCTTCCTCCTCCTTCTCCTTGGCTGGTTTCTCAGGCTCTTCCTCCTCCTTCTCCTGCAGGTAGGCCTCTTGATCCTGGGGCATGTAGGACATCTCATCCTTGTTCTTGAACTCCAGGCTCAGGATGGACGGTGGCAGAAGCAACCCTAAGATGACCTTTGTAATGACACAGAAGTGGAGTTGAGGGAGAAGGAGGAATATTAAGGAGAAGCAGGTGGAGTGACAGACTTGATAACGATATTAATTTTAAGCAGTTCTAAAAAACCGTGAAATTTACATCACGTAAATTTAGCCATGTGAAAGCTTTGCTGCATGCCTGCACTGGGCTGAATGACATATATTTGATATTCAAAAGCTCAGATACACACCGGTCACATGGGAAACGAAAAACAAGGCTGTGGCGATAATAAACAACAAAGGAAAAAGGAGACAATGGATTAATGCAGTCTAGCATTGTCTTATTCAGGAAGCAGATCTTCAGTATAAATGTGAAATTTAGCTATTTTCAATGCATTGACTGATGGCTTGAAATTTAACAACTTTTTTTTTTTTTTTCTTTTATTGGTGGTTAAATTCACTTCTGATCAGTTTCTTGAGGGAAAATACAGAAAATAAATGTTAGAATTTAACAACAAGGGTGTCACTAAAGTCAAATATCTAAACAAAATTATTGAATAAATATTAAAAGGAATGCTTCAGGTCACAGACTGGAACTCTAACCTCTGTGATCTGAGCAGCTCCCTTCTATCACCATGCTGCCAGACATTTACAAAAACCACATAAGCAAAAATTACTCAACACTCAACTACCAGTTATCAGGTACCAGGTCTGGGGGATCCAATAATGCAGAGGCACACTGCGAGCTTTCTAAATCGGTAGTCGTTTTAATAATGAAGGTCAAAATCAGGAATTCAATTATGCGAGGATACAGATAAGGCAAACTCGGTAATTCAAACATGGAATACAGATCGGACACAAGGAGACCTACAAGGAATATACGCTGGAATGCTCGCTAGGAAGACAAGACAATCTGGCACAGGAGGAAGGGAACACCGGGGTTAAATACAAGAGGGAGAGGTAGACAATTGGACACAGGTGGGACACATTAGGGAGAGGGAATAATCAGACACACCTGGGGGACAAGACTAGGACAGGAATTGGGGAATAAACACAAAGGGATTTCAAAACAAGAGTGGGAAACACTGACTGACCCAAACAAACAGACACTTTACACTAGCGGACACTGACAGTACCCCACCCCCCCATTGTGGCCGACACCTGACGGCCTAGAACCCGGAGGGTGGGTTCTCAAAAAGTCTCTTATGAGCTGGGGGTCCATGAAGTCCTTGGACGGAAGCCAGGAGCGCTCTTTGGGCCCATAATCCATCAAGTACTGCGTTCCTCGTAGACTGGTTCGCTGTCGATGATGCGGGGAGGAGGAGGTGGTTTGGAGGCTGGGACAAGGGCGCTCTCTTTGACCGGCTTCACCTTGCTTACGTGGAACGAGGGGTGGACTCGTGAGGGCCTTGGGAGTTTAAGCCTCACAACAGAGGGGTTAATAACTTTTGACACTGGGAATGGACCTATGAATCTTGGAACTAAATTACGTGACTCATCGCGGTTTGGCAAGTCTCGGGTCGAGAGCCAAACCCTCTGACCAGGGCAGTAGCTGGGAGCTGCTTGCCTACTTCTGTCGGCTGTCTTCTTGTGGGCTGCCGATGATTCAGTTAGGGTAAATCTCGCCCTGGCCCACATTTGACAACAGCGACGAACCATAGCTGCTGCGGATGGGACGTTTACCTCTGGCTCTGTATCCAGAAAGAGGGGGGGTTGGTACCCGAAGACACACTGGAATGGGGATAAACCAGTGGATGAGGAGGGGAGGGTATTGTGGGCATATTTCACCCACAACAGCAGCTTGGTCCAACTTGAAGGGTCCCTGGATACGAGGCAGCGTAGTCCGGTCTCTAGAGCCTGATTCACCCATTCTGATTGACCATTAGTCTCTGGGTGGTAACCAGAAGTTAGACTAACTGTTGCTCCAATCAGCTTACAGAAGGCCTTCCAGAATTGTGCTATGACTTGCGGGCCCCGGTCGGATAGGATGTTTCTTGGGAACCCATGAACGTGGAAGACATGGTTCAACATGGTTTCTGCTGCTCTTTAGCGGAGGGTAGCTTGGTCAAAGGAATAAATTTTACCATTTTAGAAAATTGGTCGACGACTGTTAGTATTACTGTGTTGCCATCAGAAGGGGGTAGTCTGGTGACGAAATCTAAAGACATGTCTGACGTGGGGCGTATTGGTACCAGGAGTGGCCGGAGAAGTCCGACGGGGCGTTGATGGGAGGTCTTATACTGGGCACACACAGAACATGCTGCGACATATTCGACCACGTCCTTACACATGTCTGGCCACCAGAAGCGTTCTTGCAACATGGAGACAGTTCTGCGCACACCAGGGCGACAGGAGATTAGAGCGGTGTGTGCCCAATGAATCACCAGTCCGCGTAACTCTGGGCACAAAAAGACTGTTAGGAGGGGTGCCAGGGGGAGTCTCCACCCCCTGTAGGGCCTTTTTAACCTTTCCCTCAACTTCCCAGGTTATGTCTCCCAAAAAACAGGTCGACAGTAGAATGGGGGCTGGAGGCTCAGGGTCTGATTCAGGGGAATGTAGACGAGACAGCGTGTCTGGTTTTGTATTCTTAGAACCTGGTCGGTAGCTGAGATTGAAGTTAAACCTGGAAAAGAACAAGGCCCATCTCGCCTGTCTAGAATTTAATCTTTTGGCGTCTTTTAGGTATTCCAAATTTTTATGGTCTGTCCATACCATAACGGTTGTTCAGCTCCCTCCAGCCAGTGTCTCCACTCCTCCAACTCCACTTTCACAGCCAGTAGTTCTCAATCCCCAATGGAATAGTTCCTTTCTGCTGGAGAGATTTTGCGTGAGAGATATGCACTGGGATGAATCTTGTTGTCCTTACCGGAACGTTGAGAGAGGACAGCTCCTACCCCTGTGTCGGAGGCGCCTACCTCCACGATAAACTGGTTAGTCTGTTCTGGCAGGCATAGTATCGGCGCGGACACAAAACTCTTCTTTAGTCGTGAAAACGACACTTCTGCCTGAGGGGACCAAGAGAACCGTGCCTTGGAGGAAGTCAGAGTGTGGAGGGGAGCAGCGATGGAGCTGAAGTTTCTAATAAACTTACGATAGAAGTTAGCAAATCCTAGAAAGTGTTGTACTTCCTTCCGCGAGGAAGGCTTGGCCAGTCGACCACCGCCTTGACCTTCTGCTGGTCCGTCTTAATTTGTCCTTGGGTGATTACGTATCATAGGAAAGAGACCGAATATCTGTGGAACTCACACTTTTCGGCCTTAACATACAGCTTGTGAGACAATATTCTCCGTAGAACCCTTCAAACAGTGGAAAAATGTGAGCTTAAGTCAGGGGAAAAAATCATGATATCATCAAGGTAAACAAAGACCTTATGGTTGAGGAGGTCTCTCAAGACTTCGTTGACAAAGTTTTGGAACACCGCCGGCACGTTTGTCAGGCCGAATTGCATTACTAAGTATTCGTAGTATCCAAGAGGTCCCGCTCTTAGCCTCACTAAATGATATACGTTCCTCAGATCAAATTTGGTGAAAACTTTTGCTCCCTGTAAGCAATCGAACGCTGTGGAAATCAGGGGGAGAGGGTAACGGTTATTGATGGTTATGTCATTTAACTTAGTGTAGTCGACGCACGGACAGAGGGATTTATCTTTCTTTTCAACGAAAAAGAACCCGGCTCCTGCAGGAGAGGAGGAGTGTCGGATGATACCTGACTGCAGGGACGAGGTGATGTATTCCTCCATGACTTTGCTCTCGGAGGCAGACAGGGAGTATAGTCTTCCCATTGGGATGGGAGCCCCTGGAAGCAGGTCTATGGTGCAGTCATAAGGTCTGTGGGGAGGAAGTGAAGAAGCTTGGGATTTGCTGAATACCTGTTTTAAGTCCCAGTAGCACCGAGGAACGCCAGGGAGATCCAAGTTGTCTGCGATCCCAGCTGTGTCCTCCCGCAGAGAGTTCTTGTTCGTAAAACAGTTATTCGCACAGTTGTTTCCCCAACCTAAAACTCTTCCCGTGGTCCAGTCTATGAGGGGGTTGTGGTCTATCAGCCACGGGAGGCCTAGGATGAGGGGGTGATGAGCAGATTGATAAAGGAGGAAGTTAAAATTTTCTTGATGGCCGTCATTGAAGGTTAGGGTTGCTGGGGATGATTGGTGAGTGACACGACACAATAACCTTCTAGAGCTGAGGCCGAAAGGGGTTGCGGGAGTTGTTCCTTGGAGAGTTGTAGATTTGTAGACTGGAGTCTATGAGGGCTTGACAGGCTAGGGAATTGGAACACGATTGGAGTGATACATGTGTAAGCTGTTGTCTTGTGGTGCCAAGTATCTTGGTTGGACTCACCAGTGGTGTAGGAGCAGTCTTAGTTACGGCAGATTGAACCGGGCAGGAGGCAATGAAGTGACCCAAACATGCACAGTAAATACATCTTCCTTCTTTCACTCTCCGCTGTCGCTCCAGGGGAGTGAGATGGGTCTGGCCGATCTGCCTCGCTTCTACAGGCTCATTTGCATATTCCACCTTGTCGGGTCAGATCGGGGAGATAGCTTGTGGCTGGGGAGAGGGGAGACGTCCCCGTAGCAGGGTGGCGGGAATAAATCGGACCGGCTCTTGCTGTGTTCAGAGTCTCCAACGTTCCGCGAGTCTTTTATCTATCTTTGAGGCCAAATGGATCACGGCCTCCAGATCGGTTGGCACATCCAGCGGAGCCAAATGGTCCTTCAGGGTTTCAGATAAGCCGTTCAGGAATGCGTCAATTAATGCCGGTTGATTCCAGCCGCTGTCCGCCGTGATGGTGCGGAACTAGATTGCGTAATCCGTTACTGAACGTTTGCCTTGCCTTAATGATACCAGAGCTCTAGCCCCTCTCTACCCGGTGGACTGAAAAAAATGTAGAAAATGACTAAAGGAATTCTGACAATGTGTTGCATATGGCAGATTTACGGGCCCACTCAGCCGTAGCCCATGACCTGGCTCGACCAGATAAATAAGAAATTATGAATGCTATTTTTGGCATTGAATTCAAAGTGCAATTTGCACTGCGAAATAAATGAGCGACAATCTCCAGAGTCACCAGAAAAGTGTTCTGGGCTGGACAGATGGAGAGAGTGTGAGTTTATACGAGAGGCTGGAGATTCAGCTGCCGCTTCTGCTCCCTTGGGAGACACCGGCAATTGATCGATGATAAAATTCAATTGCGTCGATAAAGTCGCGCATGCCAACAAGTTGCACTTCGCGGCTTCAAACAAATCTTGCTGGACTAAGTCGAGTTGCTCTTCTTGTCTACGAAAGCGTGCGCCTTGTGCCTTCAGGGCTGAGTGAACTGGGTCAGACTCTGCTGGATCCATTTCTGGCCAGATTGTACTATCAGGTACCAGGTCTGGGGGATCCAAAAACGCAGAGGCACACAGGGAGCTTTCTAAATCGGTAGTCGTTTTAATAATGAAGGTCAAAATCAGGAATTCAATTATGCGACGGTACAGATAAGGATAAGGCAAACTCGGTAATCGGAACACGGAATACAGATCGGACACAAGGAGACTTACAAGGAATAAGTGCTGGAATGCTCGCTAGGAAAAGAAGACAATCTGGCACAGGAGGAAGGGAACACGGGGGTTAAATACACGAGAGCGAGGTAGACAATTGGACACAGGTGGGACACATTACGGAGAGGGAATAATCAGACACACCTGGGGGACAAGACTAGACAGGAAGTGGGGAATAGACACAGGGATTTCAAAACAAGAGGGGAAACACTGACTGACCTTAACAGACGGATACTTTACACTAGCGGACCCTGACACCAGTGTTAAAAGGAAATGCTTCCCCTGACTCAATGGGATGTTCATCATTGAAGTCTATTCACATAAAGTATGTAGGATACATTTTCAAGATTTTTAAGTAATTGAGGCCAATTTTTCTGTCCCTTGTCACTTAAGACAACACTGTGTGAGCTTATACTAATGAGTTGAACCAGGAGGGCCACCACACCAAGACACTCCTCGCACTTTGAATGTTTATTCTAAGTATTACCGTCAAATAAAACACCCCAGAATGTAAATATAGTTCCAAACAGACTGACTCTGTCTGTTGAGTCCTTTTGCTTGCACAATCTACAAAGACAAAATAATTCAACAAGAGTGGTGACTTGTCAACTTTTCAGAGTCCAGTAATCTCCACAACATTAGGAATGAGTCATCACAGTCAAACCACAGTTTGAACTAGCCAGATGAATGTGCCTACAGCTTCTGCTTGTAAATTTCTTATTACCAGACTTATCTCAATAAAAAGCTCCCCTATTCAACTGGTTCTCTTGTATTTAACAGGATAATTTTGCAGTGTTTAATCATTGGGTAATTTGAAGTGCTAACTGATAACTTGAAAACATTGATTTTGTAAGTTGACATACTACATAAAATTTAATTGTCTGTGCTCTCCAAATTGGCAAAAATATGCAAAGGCAATCTCATTTACTTGCATTGATACTTCAGTGTCTTGTGTTTTTTACGTCATCAACATACATGCAGATATTGCACATGTACTATTTGGAATGAGCTAAAACGGTGTGGCTGCTGCATTTCATGTAGGTACAAACATAAATGTAAACAGTGATTCTCTCTGCTTCACATAACAACATCACAACTGGAATCTTTCCTGTCGCCACTTTCCTCACAACTGTGCCATTCAGCAGATCCTTAAGAGTAATTTGGGACTTCATTGTTTTCCCCTCTTAGCTTCTCCCCAGGATTCTCAGGGGATTCAACTCTGCTCCACTAACACGAAAGCCGTGTGACAGTAAAGTGCACATTTACGCAATTTACACATAATTTTCTTTGCACACAGGTCATCCCAAACATCCTTCCCACTTCATTTACCTTCAGGCCCGAGTTCTTGCGCATACGCAGGCGCCCCATCCACATATCGGTCAGCAGCATCTGACTGCAGGTGTGAGCGATGAAATCTCTGTGCTTGGCTGCTACTGCCAGCTGCAGGCAGGTGGCGTTGCTCCAGTTCTTCAGCTCGTATGTCAGCAGTTTCATGGCCATCTGCTCGTCCTGTTTATAGGACTGGTCTAGGAGTTCCACTGCCAGCTGGCCAAACTCCCTGTGAAATTTTATGCAAAAACGGATACAAACACACAGAGACATGTGCAGAGAAAGTAATGTACTTTTTTCAAACACGTAAAAATGTAAATAAAGTAGTGATGGCAAGGCAGGACAAGCATATCTAAATTCTGCAATAAATGACACACATATACAGCAAGGAGGGGCAAAATTCCTGTAGTTAAATCTGTATCTTTCACAAGGTGAATGTGTTTGAAATGAAAGTTAGAATGGATGTACACTGCATGCTGAGCAAGCAATGCTGTTTTTAGACTACAAAGCAATGAGTACAGAACAGCACTATTATAAAAGACTTTGTACCACAAAATGAAAATCTTAAACAAAAAAACATAAATCAATAATCTGACAAAACCTTTAACCCTAATTTCACCCTCTGAAAAAAAAAAAAACAAGGCTCTAACACTGCATGGATTTGGAAGATGTACTAAAAATGGGCTCTCACAGTTGCACATGGCAGAAGCACAAGTTCAGCAGTGTTGAATGAAAGATAAATATATCTCTGTTCCTAAGAGGTACACATAATGAAATATAAAAGATGAATGCTCACAGTGTTTACACCCCCTCTTTGCAGTCACCAAGATAAATAAATATAATAATAATTTAATTATTTTTACACAATCATCTCTTACACACGCACAGTTTCACACATATAAAAATGAGCCAGACAAATTCTTTCTGGAATGTAAACTCAAAACATAGTAGCTCTGAGGCTGCCCTTCAAAATGTGTGCAGGGACCTGGGGCTGCTTATGCTGTGTTTCGTTTATAGTATCTAAAAACTTTTCTTATCATTAACATTCATTTCCATAGCAAGCATCTCCACGTCTAGATGATTACCTCAATCTCAGAAGCATATCCTTAGTTAACGATCCTATTAGATCACTGTATCAATGTCATTTATACCCCATGGGGGGCTAGAGTAGTCTGAAACACAGTCACTTACCAGGGATAATAGCATAAGGGTTTATTTGTGTGAACAGTGTATACGCTGGAGAGTGGAGGTCAACGCTCCTGTGTAGACTCACTGCTCAACTCTGTAATAATCATTTATTGCCGAAAAATATTTTAATTGGAACAGTCTTGCTCATACAGTACATACATTCACACTATAAGTGTGTGTGTGGGTGAGTATATAATTTATGTCGCCCACCTGGAGTTGTGATTCAGTTCTTGGGAGATGTCGTCCACCATGTCGTTCTCGGATGCTTCATGTGCCATGGCCTTACACAGTTTGCATGCTACCAAGGCCTTGGCCATGGCCTCTTCACCGTGCTGCCAGAAGAACAGCGCCATCTTCTGGCGTTTCATGAGCACAGCCCACACCATAAGCTCATGGAAGGGGAAAGGGAAGTGGTTGATTTCGGGGTCATCCAAATCAATGTCCACTTCTTCCTCTCGTTTACGCGTCGTCTTCTGGCGGCCTCGGCGAATTGGCATGTCATCCTTGTTGGGAGCCAGAAAAAGTGAGCGGGGTGGAAAGAGAGGGACAGTTTTGTGGTCACACATATTTTGGTATGACCTGTTATGGAAGATATTTACCGCCATTAATACAGTTTAACAATACAAAGTCATGGTGTTTTTAGTCGATTATAAATGTTTATAAGTGTATCTCTTCAAAGCCTGGGGTTTAAACAGAAATTACAAGCAAAATTCATGAAGCTGAACTGTACCAAAATTTTATATCTGAGGGGCTGAAATTCGGTTTGGTCACAAACGGTTTGGCTTGTATTACCTAGCCTCTTAAAACTACCTTTTTAAATTTCCTCCTCCTTCAAACGATGATAAATATATGTTGAGGAAAATATAGACTTTGAGGACACAGGTGGAGGACAAAATACACATAACAGGCTTGATCTCATACACTTCAATAAAATGCTCTCAGAGGATTTTATTCTATACTCTTCCCTTAATCTGAGTGCAGAAATATAGTAACTAGAGAATCTGACTGTGCCAGTTAATGTCTAACTGATGTGTCCGCAAGATGGCATTCATCGCCATTGTTTTCACAATTTAAGAATCGAGAAATGGCTCTCAGTGGTTGTAAAATTGCTGCCTGGTTGGGACAGATTACCTGGTTTTACAATTACACATATTTGATAACAGTATGGCAGTAAATTACTCAGTAACAATAATACATTAATTCCCCATTTATTCAATACTAAGTTAGTGACTTTATTAATATTTAGAAATACTTGCAATAATCAAAGGTGTCGAAGGTTAAAAGCAGCGAATTTAAGCCTTTCTGTTTCAGGTTCAGTTTGCTATAATAATTGGACCTAACAAACAGAAAGCGAAGCCTAAAGACTTTAACAAAAACACAGGCAGGAAGAGTACACACAGGCACACATACAAAGGACTGGACAGCCATGCGCATTAGATGTCAATACCTCTGACAAAACTGTAGACACATGCTGTGATAAAAGCTTTATGATTGTATTCAGTGTGTAGAACATGAATACGCGTGTGAGTATACAAGTCATGTATTGTATAATTCTCTTAGGTTGGTCATTACCTATTCTGGTAAATTTTACTGGGTTGTTCTGACACAGTTCACACCAGGTATACATTTATTTTTAAAAACTATTTTTAAGGAAGTGTGAACTGTTATGCTTATTTGACTTGAAACTATGCATGCAATAGGTTCTAAAGGGTTTCCAGATTGGCATAAAAATAATTAAATATGCCTAAAGGCCTACCTTTCAAAGACCATGGGACACATGGCACACGTTTAAATATTTTAGTGAAATAAATCTGTAGAGTGACTGGACAGTCAACATCTTAGGGAGAAATGAGAGAGAGGAACAGTGAAGGAAAGGCTGAATAAAAACTTTGATGAGATCAACACTCACCTCCATCCCCAGCAGTTTCAGGGCTTTGGGCTAGAAAAGCGACAAAAACATTAACAAAGAGAACAAGACCTTGTCTGATGTATTTTATACTTATTTTTATACTTATTAGAGTCCACACTCTATAAGCACAACACAACAGTCTGGCAGACAGGCAGACTCACTCACATGAAACCAGAAATTTCCTTTCAGATGCTAAATATTTAGCTTTAGTTTAATGCTCTCCATTAAATGGCCACAACAAAAACAAGGGATAGCATTATATGAGGGTGTGATTGACTGTTTACTACACATACAGCAACAATCTCTTGTGTTTGGCTGTTTGCATGTATTAAAACAGAGAGTATTCATGCATTTGGTACAGTGCTGTTTATCTGTATTAAAGCAGGGCATGTATGAATTATGCATTCATGAGCCATCATCTGAGTTGGTAAAAATAGCCCAGATCTCCTGTGGGGATTTTGATATCTGCAGCTATTTCGAGACTTTGTTCTTAGTTGACATATCTTTGTGCATGTGTGTGCATGTGGACATGTAGTTGCATGTTTATTTCATCATGAAAATTACAGTGAAATTGGAACTGACTGACTCTCTCTCTCTCTCTCTCTCTCTCTCTCTCCCTCTCTCTTGTTTCACCTCTTCGCTAAGACTCTGCCCTGCTTTTTTGCCATAGCTGTATCTGCGCTTTTCAACTTGCTTGTGTTGATGCCGAGGCAGACGTTCAATAAGGTAAATGATAATCACACAAACACCTACACATAAGCACACACACTCGAACATATGTACAAACAAAAAGGTGCACAGTCAGGCAGAAAAAGGGTGGTTCAGAAACAGCTGTGTTTCTATTTTCATCACATCTGTGGTGATGTGTGAGTTACTATAGGGGAGGTTCATCTCAAAAGAAATCAAGAATAAATTTGTTTTCTCTCACTAGTAGTGATATTTATCCATCTAGATTGTGTTGGTGTGAGTTGCTGAGCTATAGAGGTATTTGTCTTCTCTGTTTGTGGTAATTTAAGTGCCAAATACATATATACATTTGAAAGTTTTTGAAATGTTGCTTTGAACACTCCAGTGCAATCAAAAGATGGCAGAGGGCATAAAAAAGATCATTATTAAAAATAATCTAGATGAATAAAAAGCACTACAGATACAATAAAAAATGTTTTTGGCTTAATTTGTGGTGAACTGTCCCTTTACGGTAGAATGACAACATTAGGACATACAGTTTGGCCCATAACTATTTGGACAGTGATACAATTTTTATTATTTTGCCTCTGCACACCACGATAATGGATATGAGAAAAGCAATCAAGATGCAATTGAAGTGTAGCAATTACAGCCATTTTTAAATTTGAAGAGGCTTAAAAGTAATTGGACAATTCACTGACTGAAGTGAAGTTTCAAGGCCAGCTATGGTCTATTTCTTCGTTATTCCAAAACAGAATAAGTACTTTCTGAAAAAAATACTATAACATGGTGGTTATATGCCTCCACAAAGCACACAAGGCCAACATAAAAAGTACAGTGGTGTGTCAAGGAGAAGCATTGGGGCGGTTTTTGTGGTCCATCCATCCATTCATTTTTTACCGCTTATCCAGTAAAGAGTACAGATTTTTTTTCAAATCAATTATTGTGTTGTACAGAGGCAAAAAGAAAAAAAAAAAAAAAAGGTGTCACTGTCCAAATACTTATGGACCTAACTGTTGGCCATTAAATGTGCAGTATGTGGGGTGTGAGCATATGACCAAAGAACATTATAGCACAGGGTTTCAATGACCAGTACCTCCACTCTGACTGAGTGTGTGCTAATCAGTGAGAGAGCACTTTGAGTTTAAGAGATCTTGATTTGTGTCGATTTAGTGATGTGTTTTAGTGGATGTTCCTCTGGGCTGTCTGACATGCTCCATTATAGTGCTACATGAACTAGCAGTTGCACCTTGATGACAAAAATTTCACAATTGTTGTTCAAGCCTTCTAGATTAGCTGAAAATAGTAGTCCGCTGATTTGTGTTTATTCCCAGAGAACACATTTAATTTTTCTACTATCCATGAAATTACTGCATAGAACAATATCTTCTAAGCTAAGGAAATATCAAAATCCACTAGTAGCAAATAACATAGGATACAATTTAGTATGCTTATTTTCTTGGCAAAGAGCAAGAGGAGGTACAAAAGTTTACTTTGAGACCTCTTGTATTAAACCTGCTGAAAGTTCATTATCGAACTTTGTGAGGGCTACACTGACTACCACAACATTACTGTTTAAAAAATCAACAGTAGTATTGCAATGCATTAAATGCTGGAATGCTAATACAAGTAAAACTTTTTCACCCACCCTCTTGGGTCCAAACAGGTTGTGGTATAATGTTCTGAATCTTTTCCTGGTGTAGTTACACCGATATGCCCCTCCCATGAGGTATTCAATGACCAATCCAATGTCGATGAGGCTGATGCGGTAGTCCGGGGGCAGGTTTCCCTGGAAAACCAAACAGTGTTAACAGCAACAACCCATGCCAACTAACTAATAATGGAGGGTAAACAAGACTATAAAACAAGGCACACAGTCCTACACACTCACTTTACAAAATCCATATCAAACTGTTGGCTATGAAAGAAAACATCAGATTCACCTTGAAGTAGATCCAACTGAACCCTGGATATTCTCGCTTGGAAAGAACACACAATGTCAGAGAGTAAGCAGCACGATAAGCAAGAGCAAGGGAAATGAGACACAAAGAAACTCTCATGGACGATCTCTCTTCCAGCCTTGTGAAAAAAACTGTTATCTCAACCAGACAGAGGTTCAGTTTATGTTTCTGTATTTATTCAAACTATGTAGATCCTGGTTTGAATCTAGAACTATTTCTTCAATCTAATTGGCTAAACCAAAAGCTGGTCATAGTTTCAGGTTTAAGAGATTACACTGCAGCCCCAAGATGTAATTCATTCTGTTATTAAGTAGCAGAGAATGAGGAGAGAATGAAAACTCAGGGGCAGCATGATTCACAGTTAGAATATATTGTCTGAGTTAAATTTAGAAAGGGGAAAAAAGGAATTCCATAATTTCCATTTAAGAGATAAATAGATCTTCCCAGTGAGGTTCAAAGCAGTCTTGAAGAGAGGGTAAGAAAGGGGGAGTGGTAATGTCTCATTAACATGGAATAGAGGGGCAATGGCATGTACAAAAAACAAACAAAAAAACAGACAAACACTTATAAATCCCGAAGGAGAAAATTGTTACTGAAAAAAAGTCCTTTAACACGAGGACTATTACCATATCAGAACTGCTGATACACAATGTGCCCTCAACATCAACCCAATTCCTGCCGTCATTATTCTGACATTCACTGCTCCTTTGAGGTACATAAATTACCTCCAGTTTAAGTGCAAAGGAGTGGAGAAGATGGTGTGGTTATACCAAAGAGCCACACAATTAAAACCTTTGACAGGTGTGGCATTCACGTGGATTATACTGGTCAATTTCAGCAGAGAGAAACTTCTAAACATTCAACAGTCGTCTCCTGGAACTTTTTCTCCAGTTTTCATCGAACCAGAAAGTTTTATGGAGATTTTGGTTGCTCTCTATGGGATTTGCAGGAGATGCAGACAGGGGAAGCGCGCAGGAGCGCTTGACAAAGTGAGGCAGCAGGGATTATGTACCCTGCTCCTGTCTATTCCCCTGGCGAATGTCCACTCCTTGGCAAATAAGATGGAGGAACTGCTGCTTCTCAATTAAAAAAACTCGGACTTTGGCAGATCCGCTGCCCTGTGTTTCAGTGAAACCTGTCTCAGTGAACTCATCCCGGACAGCACAATACGACCACCAGGATTCCACCTTTTCAGAGCAGACTGCAGCACTGAGCTCTCTGGGAAAACGAAGGAAGGTGGAATCTGCTTCTACATAAACAAAGGTTGGTGTACAGATGTCACATTGTTGAAGATGTTGTGCAACCCTCATTTAGAGACTCATAAACTGCAAACCGTTTTATTTTCCAAAGGAGTTCTCCTCGTTCACTCTGGTTTACATCCCACCTTAGGCATGTGTAACGGAGGCGTTATAGCTGACCAGATAACAGACATGGAGAAAAAAAAAACCTTTTTGTAAAAATAATTTATTATTTTCTTTTTTAAATCTAATAGAGCAAACCTCACCCATGAACTTCCAAAATACAGGTATCATGTAAACTGTCCCACCAGGGGACACTAGCACACTGCTACTGATAGCAGTGGTCCCGGATGCTTATCGCTCTGTTACCAGTGCAGCTTTAGGACACTTATAGCGCTTTCACACCAACACGACTCCATGCCGATTCTGATTCCCGCACCTACTTTTGAACCACCCAGATCACACTAAGAACTTTTTAGGTTTGGGACCCAAAAAGTTGGGTCGCACAGGAACAAAAATGTTTGGTTGCAATTAGGGCCTCCCCGAAGTTCAGGAGAAACTCAAAGGCAGCACCCGCAAAACAAAGCTGTATATGGAACTGGCAGATGAGTTGGCAAAGGCTGAATTCACAAAAACACCAAACCAATCGGCCTTGGGAACTTTGGATTCGCTTAAACCAGTGTGAACACGGGCTGGTTCGCTAGAAAGCACCAAGGTTCTCAGACCTGAGAATGGAACCAGAGCCAGAACCAGAACCATGTCGGTGAGAAGACACTATTAGACCACTGTCTGCTTCATCTCATCCTGACCTACAGGCAGAAATTAAAAACTTCTAAGCTTGTTGTAAGAACTGTGAGGAAATGGACAGAGGAGCCAAAGCTGGAGTTACAGGCCTGCTTTGACTCTACTGAGTGGAGTATCTTTGAAGCTTCAGCCATCGACCTCAATGAACTCACTGACACTGTGACATCATACATCAGCTTTTGTGAGACTAAGACTTTTGCAGACTAAGTACTTCTGCACATACAACAACAAACCATGGTTCACACCTAATCTTAGGAAGTGAGAAGCTAAAAAAACAACTTCTCAGCCAACGACTGTGTCTCAGTTTGGCGAGGCCTGCAGCACATCACCCATTACAGGAGACCATCCCCCCAACCTGATGAAAACCTCAGTCTGGCTGACGACTTGAACAGCTTCTACTGCATGTTTGAGAAGCACTTGTTCACACCTCTCACCCACACAAAAGGACTACCTGCACACCCTACAACCCCCAACCCCCTTAGACCCCCGCATGCACTGGAGATCTGTGATGAGGATGTGTCTTGGCTCTTTCTGGCTTAAAACCTTCCTTTTTGATAAAGCTTATAGTTAAGGCTGGCCTATCTAGCCTTTAGTTATGCTGCTATAGGCTTAGGTTGCTGGGGGAACACTCCATGATTCACTGAGCTTTCTTCTCTCCCCCCTCTGACTCCGACTCCTTCTCTGCTCCTGTAAATGTCCATATCCTTACACTAACTTTACTTCTTCCCCGGAGTCGTTGTGCTTTACCATCCTGCAGGTTTTTCTAGGTCGCGGTGGGAGGTGCTGCTGTGGTCCTGCCTGATGCCCCCTGGCCACATTAGGAAAGGAGATCCTGTGACTTGGATCCTAGGCTGGATTTCCAAGTGCAAATCGGGACCCACAGATCACAATGGCTTCTGGATCAATAGACTACACCTGCTTCTGGACCACTACACTTCACCTATCCCTGGATTTACAGATTCTACATACTCTTGGACTCAGCAACACCCAGATCTTCCTACATGGAGTACAATGACTCCTGGACCAACAGAGTCCACCTGCGTCTGGATCACTAGACTTTCCACACATCCGGATTTATAGAATTCACAGACTCTGGGACTCATGGATGTTTTATACATTCTAAATGAATTGTTGTTATCATGTTTTTGTGTTCTGTACAAGTGACATTTATTGCACGTCTGTCCGTCCTAGGAAGAAGGATCCCTCCTCTGTGGTTCTTCCTGAGGTTTCTTATTTTCCCTGTTTAGGGTTTTTTTTAAGTTTTTCCTCACCCGGTTCGAGGGTCTAAGGGCAGAGGATGTCACATCTGTACAGTTTGTCAAAGCCCAGTGAGATAATGTGTAAATTGTGATTTCGGGCTATACAAATAAAATTTGATTTGATTTGATTTGATTTCAGTGATAAGATTAGGAAGGCTCCAGGACCGGATGGTGTCTCCCCCTCCTGCCTGAGAGTCGGTGCTAACCAGCTGGCGCCCATCTTCACCTGGATACTGCTTAAAGCACTACATCATCATCCCGGTACCCAAGAAGTCCTCCATCACAGGATTAAAAGACTGCAGGCCCTATGCCCTGACGTCTGTGGTCATGTAATCCTCTGACAGACTGGTGTTGAGCCACCTGAAGGACATCACAGACCCCCTGCTGGACCCCCTGCAGTTTGCCTACCGGGCAAACAGGTTGGTGGATGATGCAGTCAATATTGGACTACACTACATCCGGCATCAGCTCGACTCCTCAGGGACATACGCGAGAATCCTGTTTGTGGACTTGAGGTTCAACATCATCATCCCTGAAATCCTCCATTGGAAGCTGACCCAGCTCACAGTGCCCGTATACACCTGTCAGTGAATCACCAGCTTCCAGACTGATAGGAGTCAACAGGTGAGGCTTGGGAGCATCACATCCAGCACACGAACCATCAGCACTGGTGCCCCCCAGGGGTGTGTCCTCTCCCCACTGCTCGTCTCCCTCTACACTAATGACTGCATCTCAGGAGCACCCTCAGTCAACCCCCTGAAGTATGCTGACGATACCATAGTTTGCATCACGGTCTGATCCAGGACAGTGATGAGTCCACATACAGACGGGAGGTAGAACAGGTAGTCCAGTGGTGTGGTCGGAACCATTTGACTGTGGAGATGATGGTGGACTTAAGGAGAAGCCACCCAACACCACCTACACTCAACATCCTCAACAACACAGTGTATACTGTGGACATCTTCAGGTTTCTGGGATCCACAGTTTCTTGGGGCCTGAACTGGACCTCCCATGTGGGAGGTCCAGACATAGTTCGGAAGAAGGCCCAGCAGCGGTTGTACTTCCTATGACAGCTCAGGATGTTTAACATGCCTCGGAGGCTGCTGATCACCTTTTA
Source organism: Mola mola (assembly GCA_001698575.1). NCBI lineage: Eukaryota > Metazoa > Chordata > Actinopteri > Tetraodontiformes > Molidae > Mola > Mola mola. Next base: position 920,536 of record KV751368.1, on the reverse strand, counting down.
CACCTCCATCATCCAGTCTGTCTTCTGCACTTCCATGACTGTCTGGTTTTGTCTGGCCACCTAACAGGACAGTAACAGACTGCAATGGGCAATCAGTTTTGCAGAGAGGATCATTGGGGCCGACCTGCCCTCCATCCAGGACCTGTCACGGTCCATGGTCAGGAAATGGGCAAGTAACATTTCTGCAGACCCCTCACACCCTGCACACAAACCAAGATCATCCGCCAGGCTGTTGCTCTGATGAACTCCCATCAGTCACAAAGCATCAGGAAAACTTCTTTGCAATAAGTCTTAATCGCATGCATATTTACACACTTCTTCATTGTATGTTCTGTGCAAAATACATACTCCTTATAATTGCACTAATTGTGTAATACATACTCTTCATTTACCCTTTAGGTGACACTTGTGGACCATGTGGTGAAAATTAGTAAAACAATGCAAATTAGCCACGTTAAAGAATCTCTCTGATTGTCTGTAACCTGGCAGCTTGTAAGAAGTCATGGCCTGTCCTTGTCTAGTATGCTGTGGGCATGGATCCCTTGGCCACTGAGTAGGAAATGCAGCGGGACTATTTCGCTCATGAAAGTAATGTACAGTCATATCAAGCCATCCGACTTTGCACAATAACATCTTTTAACTGTTTTTACTGAGCATCAGCAGTGTCTAATATGTGAATAAGTGTAAAATGACACAAGGATGGTATTAAATGAAGAAGAATGTGACTGTGTGACTGTTATGGGCTTCAAGTTTGTGCGCCCTTTCCTCTCTGCTGGTAAGCCGTCTCTTTGTTATGCTTATTAGCTGTGTCAACCCCGACGTGCCATTGGCCGTTCCGGTCACAGCCTTTATCCCTTCAGTTCCCTCATCATCACAACACTCACATTACAACTGTCACCTTACCAAACTTCCTATCCATTTCACATTCCATTTTCCCATCAATTGTGAACACGACCCTGAGATACTTAAACTCCTCTGCTTGGGTCAGCAACTCACCCTCAACCAGAGAGAACAATCCACCCTTTTCTGGCAGAGAACCATGGCCACAGACCTCTGCTGATCGTCCTCCCAGCCGCTTCACACTAGACTGCAAACTGCTCCAGTGCATATTTACACACCGATAAGGCCAACATAACTGCATCATGTGAAAAAGCAGAGAAGCAATTCTCTGGACACTCATCACTTGAAATCTCATCTGGGACAATTGCAGAAAAGAGTGGGAACAAGGGGCATCCTTGGAGGATTCCAACACTGAAAATTTGTTTTACTTTGTCTAAATGTGAACATAGCGCTTGCACTGGTCATATATGGAACAATGGCTCGTACCAAAGACCCTGGTACCCCGTATCCCCTAAGTGTACCCCACAGGACTCTCAGAGGGACAGGGTTCTATGCCTTTTCCTACTCCACAAAACACATGCAGATTGGCTGTGTAAACTCCCATTAAGCCTGCAAGGGTAAAGAGCTGGTCCACTTTTCCACAGCCAGGTGGAATCTGCATTGTTCCTCCTACATTAAGGGTTCGCCTATTGTTGGAAGCTCCTTTCCAGCCCCCTGGAACAAACTTTCCAAGGCTGAGCCGTGTCATACCCCAGCAGTTGGCACACATTCTCTGGTCCCCTTTCTTGAAAATCGGAACCACCACTCTGGTCTGCCACTCCCTTGGTACTGTCTTCAACCTCTATGTGATATTGAAGAGGCATGTCAGTCAAACCCGCCTTACAATATCAAAAGTCTTCAGCATTTCAGGGCGAATCTCATCCATACTAGATGCCTTGCTGTCAAGGAACTTCTTGACTACTTCAGCGAACTCTGCAAGGGATATTGGTGAGTTGTCCCCTGAATCTTCAGGTTCTGCCTCTTCCCCAGTGTTCCCTCAATTGCCAGGCAATATCCCCAGTCCAGGCCAGCAGTTGTCCTTCCTAAGTAAGCACTGTCTGGGCTAAGCCCTTTTTTTTCCTTGGTCATTATATTTAAATTTCATTTTCAATGGCTTACTCATGCTACAGATATAAATATATGTTTACAGTTCAAATATATGTATATAGTTTAAATACTGCTGTTAGCAGTCAGTTGATCCCTTTCTATCCATGTGGTGTTTTAAGTTCGAGATAACCACTGTTTGTTTACATCTTGTATGAAATTTGAAAACTCAGAACACTACAGTTAAAAATATGTGGCTGCTCTCCTTTTTCCTGCATCCATACATCACAGCATTAACCGCAACTAGTTTAAAGTTCTGTTTAAGTGTTATCATGTACCAAAGTTATGAGGTCACAAGATTATCACATTAGTAGTAAAATATATAATCCAATATAAGAAATACAACATTTGTAATTTCTCCTAATTGCCCCATTAAAAAGAAAAAAAAAAAACACTCAAGAGACTAGCTGCATGGTACAATCTTAGTGCTCCCAAGTGGAGGAGTCACGCCTGGCATGGCAAGATAGCCTTCAAGTATACAGGAAGGCCCTATCCCGTGCAAGAAAAGATTACTATTCAGTGTTAGAAGAAAACAGGAATAAGGCCAGGATTCTTTTCAGCACTGTAGCCAGGCAGACTGAGAGCCATCATTCTATTGAACCATACATTCCTAGAGCCCTCACAAGTAATGATTTTATGAATTTCTTTAATAATAGAATTATATTAATCAGACAAAATATCATACACCTCACATATTCCAGTTCAGCAACAGGAACTATAGAGGCCGTTACCAGATATGTGTTCGGAAAGCTTCCATTCAATTGATCTTCATGAACTAACTAGAACATTATCTTCATCTAAATCTTCAACTTGTATACTAGACCCCATACCTACTAGGCTGCTCAAAGATGTTTTAGCACTCCGCTTCTGAGTATAATCAATCTATCCCTTGTAACAGGTTATGTGCCCCAGTCTTTTAAAGTAGCTGTAATTAAACCGCTCCTAAAAAAACCTACCATGGACCCAGAAGTTCTAGCCAACTATAGACCAATATCCAACCTCCCCTTTCTTTCAAAGAATCTAGAGAAAGCAGTAGCTAAACAACTATGTGGCTTTCTTCAGGATAATAGCTTATTTGAAGACTTCCAGTCAGGTTTTACAAAGCAACACAGCACAGAAACAGCACTGGTAAAAGTTACAAATGACCTCTTCGCTGCATCTGATGAGGGACTTATCTCTTTACTAATCCTATTAGATCTTTGTGCGGCTCTTCACACTATTGATCATCATATCCTACTACAGAGGATGGAACACCAAATTGGCATCAAAGGATCTGCTTTAAGATGGTTTAAGTCCTTCTTATCTGACAGATATAATTTTGTTCATCTTAATGATGAATCATTAAGATGATATGATATGACAAGGTTTGTCACAGAGTCCCACAAGGTTCTGTGCTTGGACCAATACTATTCACTCAATACATGCTTCCTTTAGGTAATATTATTAAAAACCAATCCATACATCTTCATTGCTATGCAGATGACACACAATGATACTTATTAATAAAGTCAGATGAAACCCATCAGTTAGCTTATCTCCAGACATGTATTAAGGACGTTGAAAACTGGATATCTCATAACTTTTTATTGTTAAACTCTGAAAAAACTGAAGTAATTGGGCTGGAGCCTAACCACATTAGAAACGGACTGTGAAAATTCTCAGTCATCAGTGTCATGGTAGTCTTGGTGTTTAAGTTGAAAGCAACTGGACTTCCTGTAGTTCCTAGAAGAAGCTTCGCCCCTCATCCAAGAGCCTTCTTCAGTTCTAAATTTCTGGTAGCGATTCCCCAGTATTTAGCGTTGTTGAGGATCATTCACACCTGGGAGAGTGCTCAAAGGGTACAATGCCCAGCCCAAACTGTGTGCCACACATCCATCCACCCATCAGTTGGGTTGTCACGCCCCCCGGTCATCATGTGAGTCGCTGGTATCACATGAGCCAAGGTGTGAAGGGTGGCTAATTTTTCTGGGAAGGGATTTCAAAACTTCACAGAGAAACATGGGTGTTATCTTTGACCAGGAGCTGTCTTTTAACTCACATGTAAAACAGACTTAAAGGATGGCTTTCTTTCACCTCCGTAACATTGCTAAAATCCGGCACATCCTGTCTCAACAAGATGCAGAAAAACTACTTCACGCATGGTGTCCATGGAGATTCTCAGTCATCCAGGTCATGGTAGTCTTGGTGTTTTGGCTGAAGGTAACTGGACTTCCTGTGGATCCTTGATGACGTTTTACCTCTCATCCAAGAGGTTTCTTCAGTTCTTAATTTCTGGTAGGGAGTCCCCAGTATTTAACCTTGTGGAGGATCCTTAACACTTAGGGTAGTCGGCAAAAGGTACAATGCTCCGCCCCCAATCTGTGTGTCCCAGAGCCACCCACCCATCAGTTGGGTTGTCACTCCCCTCGGTCATCATGTGAGTCGCTGGTATCACATGAGCCAAGGTGTGAACAGTGGCTAAGTTTCCTGGGAAGGGAGTTAAAAACTGCATGGCAGACACTTTATGTCTAAGGCCTCTTCCCCTGTTAAGTGATGGCTGTTCCAGCTTGACATAGATGGCCTCCTTTACTCCTCTCTCAAACCATTTATCCTCCCTGTCCAACACATGCACATTTTCATCCTCAAAGGAGTGTCCCTTCTCCTTTAAATGTAAGTGGACTGCTGAGTCCTGGCTGGAGGAGCTGGCTCTTCGTTGTTGAGCCATGCGTTTGTGGAGAGGTTGTTTGGTCTCCCTGATGTAAAAATCTGCAAACTCCTGACTGCACTGGACTGGATAAACAACATTGTTAAGTTTTTGTCTGGGAGTTTTGTCCTTAGGGTGAACTAGTTTCTGGCTCAGAGGGTTGCAGGGTCTGAAGTGAACACTTCACTGGAACCTTCTTCACTTCAGACCTTGCAACACTCCAGCCAGGACTCAGCAGTCCTCTTATATTTTAAGGAGAAGGAACTACAAGAAGTCCAGGATGGAGGGTTATTGTTGATCCCAAGAATCTCCAAAAGCAGAATGGGAGGCAGAGCCTTCAACTATCAAGCTCCTCTCCTGTTTAACCATCGTCCAGTTTCGGTTCGGGAGGCAGACACACTCTCTGATTCTGAGGGTAGGCTTAAAACCTTCCTTTTTGGTAAAGCTTATCATTAGGACAGGCCTATCTAGCCCTTAGTTTTGCTTCTATAGGCTTAGTTTGCAGGGTGAACACTACATGATGAACTGAGCTCCCTTTTTTCCCTCATCTGACTCAGACTCAATCTCTGCTCCTCTAAATGTCCATATCCTTATACTAACTTTACCTCTTCCCCGGAGTCTTTGTGTTTTATCATCCTGCAGGTTTTTCTAGGTCACAGTGGGAGCTGCTGCTGTGGACCTGCCTGATGTCTTCTGCTCAAATTAAGACAGGAGATCCTGTGACTTGGATCCTAGGCTGGATTGCCCAGCCTAGCCATGGATTACAATGATTTCTGGACCTACATATTTTACCCATAATATATCTGGATTAATAGACTCATTTAAACTCAAACATTCTTAGTAAACTGTTTTTGTCATGTTGTTGTGTTCTGTACAAGTGACATCTATTGCACGTCTGTCTGTCCTAGGAAGAAGGATCCCTCCTCTGTGGTTCTTTCTGAGGTTTCCTATTTTCCCTGTTTAGGGTTTTTTAAATTTTTCCTCACTCGGTTCGAGGGTCTAAGGGCAGAGGGTGTCACATCTGTACAGTTTGTCAAAGCGTTAGTCAAAATAGTTTTGTTATTTTTTTCTGTAAGAAAAGCAATTGATGCCCGGGCAGCTGCTGTCCACAAGCCAATCTCTGTGATTCTTTGTTTTATGACTTTCACACAATACTAATAAGTAAATTGGATTGAAACTGAGGGCATCCTTCATTTACAGCTGTTAGCATGATACCTGCATCCTAAAACAATTTGACTTGCGGAATGCTAACAGTGTGACCAAACAATGTAAAAGAAAGAAAAGAGCAATGGCATGGTGATTAACAATACCCAAGAAGCGGCAGCTAAATCTAATTATCGTCACACTACGATACAACAATGACACACAAATGCTCAGCTACACTATGGCAATTGCACAAAGCTTGAAAATAAGATGGAAATGTCGTGCCATGCTCTACTGTGTGAAGTGGTGTTGTGAATAAACGGCATATTCTCTCTGCATCAACTTGGGAACAGAGTTGTTTAAAGACAGAGAGGAGGTAAAAGAAGGAGTATAACAACATCAAGCCTCTTCAGAAACTCCCAGAGGAACAGGCAGCAATACTGTAATCAGCAGCATGTTAATTAATGAAGACCCCCAAATGCTAATGGTGGCATTGCTGACCTCTCTGTCAACTCTCAACAGTGGGATCACTCCTAATTGGCAAGCAGACATGTATTGACTGTAAATGTTGTGGTTGTCGTCTTGTATTGCAGTAGTCATCAAGGTGCTATAAGAAACACGCAGCAAAAATAATGAATACTGCATAGTGTTGACATTTTTGGTTCAAGTGCAGCCACAACCAAAACCACTCCAAAAACTTTAAATATAGCAAAACCCAGATTTTTGCTAGAATATGCATTTTCACAATTCTGTAAGAACCAGGCCTTTATCAAAAGAGCACAGTTAAAAGTCTTGTTAATGGTCTAAATAAAAACAAAATTAATGAATTATGGGAATCTACCAAGTTCTTCCTTCTCAGTCTCACAGAGGTTCCACTGAAGACCTAGTTTGTTCAAGCTCTGTGGATAGAACAATGTTTAATACATGTAATGTTTGTTTACAGTGGCAGTCTGTGCCTGAGAGAAAGAACAGAGCAAATCGCTGTAAAGTCATGAGAAGGATGTGATTCGTGCATAGCTCTACACAGCCACGGCAGCTTGCTACTCCAGCTGAAAGAGAAAAGCTGGCCTCTATTTGCAGTTAACGGCAGCTAGGACTATTGAAATATAGACACACCAATTGATGCAAACAGATAAACAAAACAAAAAAAGCCATGGTGTCACTACATTGTCAAATGTCTTCATTGATACACACATTCAAGCCAACATTGCCAAACAGTGTATCTACACAACCACAGAGCTTAAGGGATAGCAGTGATACTCATACCTTTTTGACATCTCTGACAAGGTGGTACAGCGTGTTGGACGGTCCATGTCTCTGTTGAGTAAACAAGCAAAGACATGTAGGCATGTTTTTACCCTCTCTGACAGCACCTACACCTGATACTGCTCTCTATACTGTTAACTATTAACTTCTAGTTAACCTTTTAATCGTCATTTTGTTTTGAAAATCACAATTGCAATAATTTGTAATAGGAGCCTTATGCTCATGTGATTTGTTAGTACCGTGTTGTAGAGCTCCTCCAGTCTGGAAAGCGTGAGAAAACGGTGCATACTGACTCCATTTTCAATCAGCAGTTTGACGAAGTCCACTCTGTCCAAAACTAAGGCATCCAGCATTGCCTGCTCCAGGGAACCAACCTAAGACATATAGTAAAGAATACAAATACTGACCATCCCTTACACTGCACAATCTATATTCTACAGCATATACTGTACATGACACGTGTCACATAATAGGTGAGTGGAGCTATACCTAAATGTTTTTCTTTATTTATTCTTCTGTTTTATCATACTTAATACATCCAAAATGAAAAGAGTTAAAATAAAATGCTTAGGCATTTGAGGGAAGAGTGATAAAGTTACTGAACCTTCCACCCATGACAGATCCGGCGCTTCCTTATGCATTCAAATTGCCTCACAAAGCTGAAAGTGTCCTTTTATCTCGTGCTCAAGTCATCATCTTCTCTATCCAATACTTTTTACTGACAGGAGGCAAACAGGTCATCCGTTGATCAAAGGGTTGACATTTTCATTTTCACCTCCTCCTGTCCACATGTCAAAGTGTATTTGGGCATAACACTGACAAGCAACTTGCTTCTGATAGTGGGACAGTGTTGCCATCAATGTGCAAATTTGTGTTTAATTGATTAAATGAGATGCAGAAACTATATATTTGCATTTGTGTATTGTTTTAAGCACTTATTAGTATGTTTACAAAGCTTTAAAAACATACCTGTACAGACAAGGGCGTTGCAATTTTGTATTTATTTTATCCCTGTTTCATAAATTTCTTGTTACTGCTCTTGATCCCTGATTTCATTGTATTTATTTGTTTTATCTTTGATTCGCTAGCTTTTTATGAGAATTATACTTTGTGGAACACCTGATATTATCATTTACGTTCCTCTGTAATTTACACATACTGCATGGCACTATATTTTATGAATCACGTTGTGACTTTGGTTTTGAAAGTTGCAATAGAAATAAAGTTTATTATTATTATTGTTGTTGCTGTTTTTGTTGCCTAATCTGTAAATGGTTATTACAGGCCACTGCTGTCCATAGATGAAGATCTGACTGCGAGCAATGTCCACTCTGTTCCATGCGAGAGCCAAACTTAGCTGGTCAGGAGCTGAAGCGTTGGCACCTGAGAGAGAGAGAGAGATGTGTACAATTAAGTTCAGTGACAATGTCATATTTCTGAAAAAAAAAAGTTTCTCCGACACTGATACACTTAACATCCTAGTATACTGTGGTAAGTAATAGTGAAATTTTTTGTTTGAGTGTTGATAAAGCTCAATCGTCACAGCTTATTTTATATTGTTTTTATTTTGTTAAGTATATTCTAATTTTACCTGCTGGATGTTCATACTGCTGTTGCTGAAAACCTTGATTTTATCTTCACTGAGAGACAGTTTGTCGTATGCCATGTTATACAGCATTTAACAACAGTTCATAGCATTTCAGTATTTATAAACAGAACAATGTCTGAACCATTGTACATAGGTTGGTCCCACCAATTTTTTAAGGGCAATATGTCAGACTAACTAACTTTTACTGTTTGTAATACACTACATCTGTCACTTCATTCAGTGGAACTTTAAGAGCGCTGTAAATTGAATCCATTCCACTTGAGGAATGCCCTGGTAAATTAAACTCCACTCCGTGTACTAGCTACTAAAACACTGTGCAGTCTCCAAAGAGTTTGGAGACTGCAAGGTAGTGAGAGGAGAGCTACACAGCATCGGATGGTGGTGTGTAGGATGACTCTGGTGGTCAGGAAGAGGAAAAGAGCACAGGCAGAGCAGTGGTGGACGGTGGATCCTGAAAAAGGAAGACTGCTGTGAAGACTTCAGGGAGAGATTGAGACAGACTCTGGGTGGTTGTGAAGAACTGGCAGATGACTCGGTAACTACAGCAACAGTGACCAGGGAGAGAGGTAGAGAGGTGTTTGGTGTGGGACAGAGGACAGATGATAAGGAGACTTGGTGGTGGAATGCTGAAGTACAAGATATTATTCAGAGGTAGAGGTTGGCAAAGAAGAAATGGGATAGTGAGAGAATGGAAGAGAGTCGACAGGAATACAAGAAGATGTAACTTACAACGAAGAGGGAGGTGGCAAAGGCTAAACAGAAGGTTTATGATGAGCTATATGAGAGGTTGGACTTTAAGGAAGGAGAAAAGGATCTGTATCGTCTGGTGAGGCAGAGGGATCGAACTGGGAAGGATGTGCAGCAGGTAAGGGTGATTAAGGACAGGGACATAAATGTAATAACAGGTGAGGAGAGTGTGCTGAGAAGATGGATGGAGTTTTGGGAACTGATGAATGAAGAAAATGAGAGGGAAATAATTGTGGAGGACGTGGAAACTGTGGAACACGAAGGTGGACAGATTAGTAAAGATGACATGAGAAACGCTTTGAAGAAGATGAAGAATGGAAATGCAGTTGGTCCTGATGACATCCCAGTAGAGGTATGGAAGTGTCTAGGAGAGAGGGCAGTGAAGTTTTTGGAAAAACTGTTTAATCTTGGACAATGTGAAGATGCCTGAGCAAGAAGGAAAAGTGTACTGGTGCCGATCTTTAAGAACAAGGGAGATGTGAAGACTTCTAGCAACTACTGAGGGATAAAGTTGATGAGCCACACAATGGAGATTTGGGAAAAAAGTAGTGGAAGTGAGGCTAAGAGAAGAATTGATGATTTGTGAGCAGCAGTATGGTTTCATGCCAAGAGAGGGCACTACAGACGCCATGTTTGCTTTGAGAATGCTGATGGAGAAGTATAGAGAAGGTCAGAAAGAGTTGCATTGTGTCCTTCTGAGTGGTTCTAGAGAAAGCCTGTGACAGGGTGAAAAGGGAGGAACTGTGGTTCTGGAGTGGTGTCTGGAGTAGCAGAGAAATATGTTAGACTAGCAGTATGACAGTGGTGAGGTGCGCTGTATGAGTAACAGATGGCTTTAAGCTGGAGGTGGGACTGCATCAAGGATCGGCCCTGAGCCCCTTCTTGTTTGCTATGGCAATGCACAGACTGACAGATGAGGTCAGGCAGGAATCTCCGTGGGCGATGACATTTGCAGATGACATTGTGAACTGTAGTGAGATCGGGAAACATGTGGAAGAAAACCTGGAGAGGTGGAGGTATGCGCTGGAAAGAAGAGGAACGAAAGTCAGTCATAGCAAGACAGAATATGTGTCTGTGAATGGAAGGGAGGCAAGTGGAACAGAGAGCTTACAGGGAGTCGAGGTGGTTAAGGTCCATGAGTTTAAGGGTCAACTGTTCAGAGCAAAAGAGATTGTGGTAAAGAGGTAAAGAAGCGAGTACAGGCAGGGTGGAGAAAGGGGTCAGGAGTGATCTGTGACAAAAGTGAAGCAAAAGTGAAAGGAAAGGTTTACAAGAGGGTAGTGAGACCAGAAATATTGTTTGGCTTGGGAGACGGTGGCACTGACCGAAAGACGGGAGGCAGAGCTGGAGGTGGCAGAGTTAAAAATGTTGACTTTCTTTTGGAAGCGATGAGGATGAACAGGATTAGGAATGAGCACATCAGAAGGACAGCAAAGGTTAGAAGTTTTTGAGACAAATTTAAAGAGACCATATTGAGATGGTTTGGACATGTGCAGAGGAGGGATAGTGGACATATTGGTGGAAAGATAATCAAGATGGAGCTACCGGGCAGGAGGCAAAGAGGAAGACCAAAGAGGAGATTCATAGAAGTGGTGAGAGAGGATATGCAGATAGTTGGTGTGACAGAAGAAGATGCAGAGGACAGGGAGAGATGGGGGAGGATGATTCGCTGTGGCTATTCCTAGAAAAGCTAGGTAAAGCCAAAAGAGGAAGAAGAAGATTGTGTTTTAGCTACTAACTTGCCTTCAACTGAAACCATTCCGCATGGCTTGCTAATTCAGAATGCATGTCACTGATACTCCATACCACGATTTAGCATAGTATGTCTGTGTATTGCTTTTGTTGCAGCCTAAAGTAGACTAAAATGACTTGTCATATTTATGTAGCCTTTTACATCCTGACCTAAATAAATAATAAATGCATAAAACATCATATCAGTAAATATTCAGCCAATCACTGCCAATGAGGCACTATTTTGGAATTTAGATGTAGGTAGTGTTTATTTCTGTTTATTTTATTTGAAATGAGCATACAGACATTTTTCATGGCAAAAGATAAATTCAGCCATGACACTGGAACGACATCACCTGCACACTCAGGGGAGATGAGACGAGTCCGGGGGCCGGAGGGAGAGACATCAGTGAGCTTGTTGCTAGCTCCGTGAACCCAACTCACAGTAGACCTACTACAACTGACGGGCGAAAGAGACAGCAGTCCATCTCAGCCCATCCTAATGGACCATTTTAGGGAATTGCATATTGCTGCATTAAGCTCAGACAGAGTTTTGAATGTTAACTCCGCCTGCCTGTGTATCATTCATTAGTTTATCAATTTTAAAACCATTTTCAAAAAAGACAGATGAAAAGATTAAGCTGTCAGTGAAGTCACATGCGCTGCGTTGGCTTGTGGTTTAATATTTTCTGTTGTTTTACTATTTTGACATGTGATTTCTGAAAGTCCCATAGCTGAGAAAGTGTGCATTTATGTTGAGAAAAGAGCTTGGATCATTAGGGTATGTGCGTGTGTGATCGAGTGCAGAGTGTCAATAGTATTGAATCTGAGCAGAGCAGATGGATTGATAAACAGCATGAAAATATGAATAAAGATAAAAAATAAAAACATAGCAAATGGATTGGTTTCTTAAATTCTTTGCCCACTGTTTTCAGCGGTAGTAAACAGAACTTTGGTTATAGTCCTGTTACCTAGACAGAGTGGAACACCAGGAAAGTAAAGAGACAGTAGAAGGGAGATGGAGAGAGGGCGCATGTGATGCTGAGATTGACGATGTAGGAAGGACGCACCCACATATTGTTTGCTTTCAACCCCAATGACACAGAAACAGTCTAGTTTCAGGAATGAATTCTTTAGTGTCAATTGTAACAAGTTTGTATGAATTAGGTTTATGGAACTGATACACAAAAACTACACATTACATCATGGGACATAAAGTCCCATTAACCATTGTGTAAGTGCTATGGCACATCCTATCTGTCTTGGGTGCATTAGTTTTCAGTCTTTCAAAAGGAAGTGAAAAAATATGGTTCACAGAGTAAGTGGATCTTGTGTCCACTCACCTGCCGTCTACTAGTGCAGATTTTATAGCCAGGGACCTACGCT
>KV751368.1:838857-907955 GCA_001698575.1 Mola mola | reverse complement strand
AAAGCTCATTTTGCAGAAGGTTTATAGCTTCTTTTGTGACCTACAGGGACATCAGCTAACTTCAGCCTTTGGAAATCTTTGCTTTACTTGGTAAAGTGTCTGGTATATTCCTCCATTCTCTATATGTCTGTAGAGAAGTCTAACCTAGTCAATGGCAGCTTGGTTTTTGATGTATCCTTTAATTTTTTAACTGTGTTAGTTGATTTACTGTGTCCTTGAGGATCACTTACAGTCCTCTGGTCCTGAATTAACATCAGCATGGGTGTAACCCAATCAGTAGAGGAAACTACCATGCATATACTGTATATGGACATACAGGTTAATAAATAAGTATAGCCTGGATAGACTAACCCTAACCCTAACCCTGGACAGACTGGCAAATGTAAACCTGCAGGGACACTCCCAATAGCTATATAATCCAATTTAAACCAGTTGCACTGTAAAATTCTTTTAAATATGCTGGAAAAAGCATTCCTAATAGAGAAACACTGAGATCTTACACAAAACCACAGTTTGCTGGTCACATTAATAATTTACCTGCACAGTGGGAGGAGTTACCTAAATTAGCAAGATAAAGCAACAAATCATCTCAGCGTTTGGAGAAATCCTGTGTAAAATAAGGTACAATAATAATCCCTTGTGTATAGACAAGGCAGTGTAATTTTTAATAAACACACCGGGATCATTGCTTTACACAATGCTCTCTTCTTCTTAAAGGCCTAGTCAGCATTACTGGAACTTAATGTTCAGATAGAGCCCTACTAACGACATGCAGAGCTTACTAATATAGTGCTTTAGTGAAGAGATATGTATATATTAAAAGGCAGGGTGGTCTCGTGTTATCAATGGCCTGTGGCTTCACTCTGTGCCTGCAGGGAGGTTGAACTGCAGCCGACTGACTTTGTGGACCTAATCTTCAGGATATTGACTACCTCAGACGGCAGACCATCCATTACTCTGAACCGACCCTGTGTTACAACGTGTGATTCTAGCTGCGGTTTCCTTCCTGCTCCAATTCTCTGTCTCGCTCTCTTTCCTCCCACAAAGGCTCACATACTCAGCCCTTTTATTCTCCTTCCCCTTGCTCCTGCTCTGTTCTCCCCTCAGCTTGTATTCCTCACTGTGCTGTGCCTTGTTGAGCTTCAGGCGGTAGCTTAGTTTTTCAGCAAGAGTCTAATCCAGTGTTTGAAAAGGCTCTCAGGCAGGATGTGACTGATTTCATTTTACACTAAAAGCCTTTTTAACACATTTCATTCACTCAGAACGAGCCTTGCATATGAAATGACCCTTATGCTGTTACCATAAAGCATTATTTGTTTAGCCCCTTTTCCCCTGTAATGTTTTCACTTCTGAGATCTCTTCCTTTATGTGTCCATTCTCCTATGTTCTTTCTTTGATTTTGATTTCCCCTCACTCATTCATCTATGTGTCATTCTTACACATAAATTATGTAAAACACATTTCTCTTTTACTCACCCCCTCTCCAAACTTTCTCGGTTTAGTCTCTTTTTCCCTGTGGAATGAAATGTTTCTCTGAGGAACAATTCCTGAGACAGTCAATAATGTGCTCTGAACTGCTCGATCCCACATGGCTGACGTGAGTGAGGGAGAGCATGCATTCAAACTCTACTGAGCCTGGTTAGCGTCATATCCCTTGAAGAGGCAAGAGCAAAAGTGATCAATACAAACTACTGAACAAACAATCGAAAGTATGGATCTGTAAATCCTGTGTGTGTGCGTGTGAAAAAGTTGAGAGGATGGGGAACAGTGGTGGTTGGCCTTAATTGCTAGGTCTGCACTTGATAAATCAATTTTGTAACCCAATTTGGACTGATTCATTGCTCTTATTGGTAAGACTGCAGCCTTCTGCTAACTGTACATCTTACTGTGGTGCCTTAGTACTGTGCAGCCGTTAGTAGGATAATTTTACGTTTTATTCTACATGTCTGTGATGTGATATATGGAGAGGGAAACCTACAGAAAATAGTCATAAGCTTTTGAATCATGATACATTGCCCCAAAAGCAATGTAACACCACAGAGTCAATGGTGGCTACACTCTAAGACTGAGTTTAGTAGTTTTCAAAAAAAATTGACCCTGTCATGGTATATTAATAGCACATAGTAACTTCTAAAACATGACTGACTTTTTTGGCGGTTCAATTCTGAATAGAAATATATTTCAAAAAGATGCACTCAAAACACACTTCTTAATTCTTAAAGGGGTCTGTAAGTCTATCTCTCTGGAGGCACAGTTAATGCAGCTGTGTTCATAGTATTTAATTATTCTGTTGGCACCGTTCTGAAATCACAGTCTTATTAGCATATGAAGTTGGAACCCTAAAGACACTGTAAGCTGTAATGGTTTTAGAAGCTAGCAATCCAAAAGAGACACAAGACACAAGATATATAGCTAGACAGTGGGACCTAATAGGGTGGCTTCTGTTGCTATCTCACAGATTTTTAATGCCTTCAGTACTTAATAAGATTTAGATGTGCAAGAGGAATTCAGGTGACTTTTGTCATCTGATCTCTGTTTTCTTGCTGCAGTTTAGTTTAGGCATGAAGGGTACTTAGTTGGTGTAGGCATAAAAATGATTTGGTTACTCATAATAAGTTTAGATATGTTGTGTATGTGACCTACATTAAAAACATTTTAGTCATTTAATACAATGGATGTATGTCAAAATTGGTCAAATTTTGGCTTTACCCTGCCAAAAGGTAACAGAATCAGTCAACTTGCACTTCTGTTGGCCATCAATTAAAATACAAACTATATTTTATGATTCTATTGGTGGTGAAAATATTTCTGAATATAAGGGAAAAATATTTATCTTCTTTATTAATATTAAAGTTAGTGGGGACAAGTCAGTGGATGGTGGATTATATAAAACAGGCAGTGATAAGAGGGGTATCATGCCCGCAGCTCTCTATTTCTGATCAAACCATGTCAGGGTCCGGTAGTTTTATTTGTCTGTCTGTGAGGGTCATTCTGTGTTTCCTGTTTTATTTTGAAATCTTGGTTGCATGTAATTTCCCATGTCCTGTTAAGATTTCTTCCCTCAGGTGTGTGTGATTGCTTCTCCTCCCTAATGTGTTTCAGCTGTGTTCAATTGTCTCCCCCTCCTTGCGTATTTAGGCTGTGTGTTCCTTTCTTCCTGTGCCAGATCGTCTTGTCACTTTCCTGTGAGCGTTCCAGCAATTTATTCCCTGTGAGTCGCTTAGTGCATGATCTTGTTTGTCAATCGGTTTATGAGTTTTGTCTTTTTTGGATTTGTACCTTTGCTTGCTGGTCTTATCTCCTGGTTTCGACCCATTTTCCGATTAAACTTTGATTAAGACCTACCCCTTGTGCCTCTGCGTCGTGAATCCTCCAGAGTCTGTACCTGATAAGCTGTAAGAAAGCAAGTGTTTGATAAACTAATAATTTGTTTGCTTTGGCGTCTGTCTGCCCTGGGGTGATCGAACGTTGTTTAATTGTGCTTCAGGAAAGAAAAAAAGCACAGATGTCCACATTTTATTCCTGAGTTATTAACTGAAAAAGTAAAAACACACTTGTGTGCTGTGAAAATAAACTGGGACAGTGAGAAGAATGCTTTCTAAACAATATCATCCTGCCTTCATGTACAGAAACGTCCCATTAACAACATCCCTGGAGGGTGACAGTGAAATGGAAGTAGTTTACTGTACATTTATGCTCTAGTTCTCATATACATACATACATACATACATGCGCACACACAAACACAGATGAGCACACCCACCTTTGAGTAAAGCTGTGAGGATGGCAAGGTCAATGTCCTGATGACCCTCTGACCCCATCCGGAAAACTGTTATCTAAGATACAATGAAAGAGAGGTAGACAGAGAGTGAGAGGTGGGTGCATTAATTCAACATAAACTGTGTTAAAGGGAGTTTATTCCTTTACTTTTTTGTCGTTTAATGGATTGGACCACGGTATATGATATAAAAAAAATAAATCTAATCCTGGTTAGAGTGCTCTCATTTACTGTAATAAAAAGCTTCACAAACATTGCTGTGGTGGGGAGGAGAGAGGAGAGGAGAGACATTGCTTATTTGCAATGTGCTGTATCTCCTCTCGAGACTTTCTTGTATTTGCTATGTCTCTTGCAACATGTTCACTGTAAGGAAGGATCAAGGCTTAGGCTGAGAAGGCAAGTGAGGACTAAAAATATGACAGAGATCAAATGAATATGAATGAAGGGTTTTCTCCATTATGTAACAACATTTTGTTCTTTTTCTTTGACAAACATTTTTAAGATTAGGTCAACATCTGTTTAGTCGACACAGATTAGCTGCATTTTTCATATCCTGTGTGAGATGAACTAATGGAGATGAAAGCCGGAGTCCACTGAGAGGCAAATCTGAGAAATGGGGCAGCTCTTCTGAATTTTTTTTGGTCAAATATAGCAAGCACATGAACGCATACCGATGCTGACACAAATGTGCGCATTTGTCAAGGGCACCTTGTGGGAGTGTATGAGAAAGGGTGTGCACTGAATGCCTGACGAGCTATTCCTCTAATCCTTCCATCCAGCCATCCATCTCCTCCCACCAACCCTCTCCTCCCTGCAGCCCATCTCCCTTCCAATCGCCCCCTCTAAATGGCTTAATTTCATGGAGCTCCAGGAATCTGCAGGCTTTGCTGTTGCTTTCCCTTGGGCCCTGCTGCAATGTTGGTGGCTGACTCTCCTCTCTCTCCCTCTCCCTCTCCCTCTCTCTCCCTCTCTCTCTCTCTCTCTCCCTCTCTCTCCCTCTCTCTCTCTCTCTCTCTCTCGCGCGCACTTTTCACACAATCTTAAAAGCACAGAAGTAATTGGATCAACATTGATGATTTACAGTATTATGTTGGCTCATTCATCACTTGTACGCCACATGCTGATGACATGTTGGCTCCTCCCTGAGAGATAAATGAGGAGGGAGACATCTTGTAATTCCTGATATCTCGTCACAAATGCAATCACTAATAGGGGTAACATCTTACTGTCTCTGTTTTTATGTCTGTGTGTGGTTGCCACTATCAGCTTGTGTGATCAAAAGGTCCTTCTCCAGGTGAAATAGGAGTGCTATAGGAAGTAAAAGTATCGACTAATGTCTTCATGAGCAGCTAGTTGCTGAAGTGTAAAAATTCATGTGCTCAGATAGAGCTTGTGTAGCTGTCAGAAAGGCACAACCGGTGTCTATATCATTATTTGCTAGAATGCATCTTTAGCTTTACTTTAATAGATGTTAACAACCCATTTAAGGAACCGTCTGTTAAAAACCCATGCAGTACTATGATTTAATCAAGTGTGGGTGCTTATAAGAGAGGTTGTTCTTGTGTGTGCTGTTAGATATGATGATGAAATGTCAAACAGTAAGCATGCACAGCTTTCTAACAAGATCATCAAAATGTTGTTTTTTTTGTTTGAGAGAAAAAGAGACAGAGAGAGACAGAGGAATAGGTTAAATACATATAATTTTTAAGTGTGTGCTCCTGTGCAATCTTAATTTCACTTCAATTGGTACAGATTCCTCTTCCAGACAATATTGTTCATTATAGTTATCATTATAGCAGAATGGAGACAGACAGACAACAGACACATACACACACACGCACCCACACACACATACACTTTCTCTCTCTTTGCTGCCTTATGGGCTAAAGATGGCTAACAATGTGATCTAGGAAAGATAATGATTACAGAAGATTTTCATCTCTGTTTCTATTCTCCACTCTCCCTGCAGCCCTCTCCAGTACCTTTTCTTCCACCCTTCATCTTCCTGCCCTCTTACCTTCACCCACTAATCTACAACAACCTCCCTCTGGTACGCCAGTCTCCCTCCCCCCACTCATCTTCCTCCTTCTTCCCTCTCTCCAATCACACCCCCAAGGTGACCCTATAGATATGCGCTACCTGTTATCATACAAGCTGTACAGCATGAGCTGTGACAAGGACACTAATTCAATCCCAATAATCCCACAGAGTTGTCACTAAGTGTGTGCAAATATAAACAGACAAGGTTTCCCTCACCTTGTTTGATCATTTTACATCCTCAGTGAGTGGACAATAGCTGCACTTATCCTACATTATTTTAAATGCTGAATGTTTGACCTGTGTCTTCTTCTACTCTGACAGACATCACCTCAGGGGTCAGCGTGCAAAATTGACTGCACTGATTTATCTTGGGCTTTATTTATTCATTGACAAGCAAAGAGGGGAGAGGGAAAGAAAGGGAACGATAAGGAGAGGGAGAAGATTGGAGGCAGGGATAAGGACGCATATGTAAAGCATAGAAAGACTAAAGGGCAGAACGGTAGTGTTGACAAATTGAGAATGGGTATATGATATGAGAATAGAGGTGCTGCACAATCTTTCCCAGTTCTAATGTCTTCACTCGGAGGATTCCCGCATCACCAGAGCCACTAAGCCACATGCTTAGAGGATCAGAAAACTGCTCTCCATGCTACAGTGAGCCAAGCTGAGGGGAAAACATTCATCTTCATTAAAAAGGCTCTGCTGATGCTACATGTACAGACAAGTGAATGACATGCATGAACACTCACACACAAACACACCCACACACACACATAGGGTCGTCAGGGGATTCCAAAACATCTAATCTCTACATCAACTGTGGTCGTAGTTGAGGTCTAACAAAATGATTATGTTTCATCTGTGTGATTTTAGCATAAAATGTTAATACATATATTTATTAGTGTTTGGGGTAAACCATAAACTAAGAGCATGACAGCAAAGAGGAAAGAAAGATATAAATGTCTCTACTCATGACATTTTGAAATGATAAACTGCCCTGCTGACCATCCATAAAGGAATTAGTATTTTTGTTTTGTTTGTTTGCAGTTCAAACTCACTACTGTAACGGATTTTTACATTTGTTGTTCCTTCACTTTTTGTCTCTCTTCCTTACCCTCCCTCACCAGTGCCTCCATCTGTCTCTCATTTCCTGCCTCCCTCTGTCTCGTGGTCCATTTAAATCACTCTTTTACTCTCCTCGTCTCCCTCTCACTCATTCTTAGTCCCTCTTGTCAGGGAAATGGAGGAAAATTGAGGGTTGGTAGTTCCTCTTCAATATTTAATCCGTATTAAACATATAAGGCCTATTCTGTGCTCAATTATTTATTCCAATCTGGGAGCTACCAAGACAACCTTCTTGCATCTCCCTTTACAGAACAAGAGGGGGAGAAAGAGACAATTTAATTAGACCAGGTTTGACACATTAAAACAAAAAAAAAAAAGAGGGATATTAAAGATGATATTTCATCTGTGCCCTTGTTGAATTTAAAGTCATTATACCATTATGCAGAGGGGATAAAGAGCGATGTGCATATTCATTAAGATGTGGCCTACTCTTTCTCAGGTATTCACTTTCATTGTACTAAAAAACACATTTCCTTCACACCTTGCGTCTGTTAACCCCTATAACACCTGAGAGCTAGCTTCCACCTTACAGTGTAATAATTTATCCTCTATTCAAGCTGATTTTTTTTTTTAACTGGGAAATGAACCAGGACACACTTTAATTAGACCAGATGATAGCATATAGCAGATAATTGTCCTTACTCTTTGTAGCTGCAAAGAACACGCCTTCATTTTTTAATTTACTGTCTATGATGACTGCAATGTCTTAATGATTTTAAAAAATAATAATAATACTGGCACATCTTTAATGGACAACATTCAAAAAAATGGCAATGAGGTTTATTCAAACTAGTAAAACGCAAATTAGACATAAAATCCTAGGGGGAGACATACATATTTCTGTGTTCACACAATAAAGAATGCAAGCTTATTGCCTCTTGTTGTAAAGCATAAACATTCCTGAGAATGATTAACAAAGCAGAGGCAACAGAGAAATAACTGAAGCACGAAATGTCTACATAAATAAACCAGCATGTTGAGACTAAGGATAAAAGCCCTCCTAAACAGACACACACTCTCTCCCTCTCTCATAAACTGCTAGCCAGTCACCTTAAGTCTTCCTCTTTTCCTCCTACCCTTTGGCTTTACTGAGGCAGAGCCAGATAAATGAAAGCACAGGGAGCCAGTCTTTCTCACACACTTACCCCACCCCCTTCAGACCATTGCACTGACCCAGGATAAACCTGCTTTTGTTGCTGGTGGGAGTCAGCCAGCGCAATGATTGTGTGACCTTGCTACCTACCTGAGTGTCAACAAGGGTTTCACACTACTTGGCTTTATTATACTAGGGCAAACACAGCTTTCTGTAAGTGCTACTGGATTGTGGTACAGGTACTCTGGTTTTGACTGTATCACTGCAGTCACACTCATCTCAGGAGATGGTTGTGCATCATCGAAAACGAGTGCTGTTACATTAACTTTTCATATTGTGTCAGTATAGAAGTAATTCATCAATCCCTATCGGAATACTGGAGCCAGATTTCAATGAAGTAAAATATTCCAATGCTGTAGATCTAAATAAAGCTGTGTAAGTTGCAGCTCACATTCATGTCTGTTCAGACACTTTTAATACAGTATTTGTAATGACCAGTGTTGGGTGTATTTCGTAAGTGCATTAGGGAACTCAGACTACTTTACAGTAGTAAAGAGCCTCTGTAAACTTAATTAGTCATCTCATGTTCAAATAAGTAATCCTTTACTTAAAAGCTGTTCTCAATACACTTGGTGTAAATGCATTGTTTTAGTCTCTTGACACTCTCTTGACAGTCACTTTCAGGGCATCATTTAGTAATCGTACATTCAGTAGTTTAGTAAAATTTCAACAGCCCACAGGTGGGCAATTGAATTTGTTTGCTTTGTGTGTTTGTTGAAAAATGAAAAGCAGACAGACAAACTAAATTTTGTAAGTTAGTCTTTTGTTTATGTCTCATTGGAAGCGTCTTTAGGGTTTTTTTGTTTGTTTGCTTGTCTCGTTTGAAGTGTTATACAATGAGTTAACGAGGCATTTAAGCTTGTTAATTGGTCTTAGACAGAAATGTGAAGGCAGAAGCTGGGTGCATGTATTTTTCTGAACAGTAAGTACTTCTTTTTCCTTTCAGCATTTACAGGTACAGCATTTACGAACATGATCACAACTCAACTTAGCTATACAAGTAAGTGTGAGTTTTGGTTTAACAAAAAGCACTCTAACAAGGCACATCAAGCACTGGCCTTTCAAATTCTTGCGGAAGCTGAGGCTGCAACCACATAGCCAGATGCAACTGGCGGCGCACTCACATCGTATCGTGCCTCGGCATTATTGACGCACGACGTCCAAACTGTTTGACAAGCGTGAGCGCTCCGTACTTTGCTTACTGCGTACAGCACGCAGGCTTCCTTGGCCCTGGCACATTTGTAAGAGGTGTATTTCATGCACCTGTATGCAACGTGGAAATGACAATATATTGGAATGCCTCGCTCGTCTCCTGCTGTCTCTGCAAAAACCAATCGCTGCGTTCAATAATAAATATATCTGCCAATTTGAGCATGCCATATTGGAACAAAAAGACTGTAAATAAGACACAAAACCAGTAAGGTTGTAGTTATGTTTGCTTTACGTGATGATGTATTACAAGTGGTAACCACGCTCAGGCACGATTGTGCTTAGAGCAGTGTGAGTGCAGGTCAGTAAATTATACACATTGGAGCGTTAACAGAGGTTGTATGAGCACGGTGTCAGGCAAAGAGGACCAAAATTACAACAAAATTATTATTCATCACTAGATCAATGCTGAAGTTTTTGTAGGACCTTTGGTCTTCTTACTGATGTCTTTGATAAAATCAACAACACACAGAAATACTGTATGTTTGGTCCACTTTCATTAGCTTTGAATAACTTTAGGCTTTAATAGGACAATGCGAACCCTCTCATTTTGTTTTTACTTTCTTTTGTCCCTTCCACCCTTGCAGTTACCCTCCTCCAATCTCAGGCACATCTCACACACAACAAACCATGGCTGATTGTAGATTGCGCTCAGAAGAGAACCCCTGTGATGCCTGATAAACAGGAAAGGTGCCAGACAGCAGAAAGCTGAAACATCTATCCCTCTCTCTCTCTCTCTCTCTCTTGCTAGAAAAACACAACTGACGTTAGCTTTGTGAGATTCTCAGGATGGTGCATGGGCACTAACACTTACTGTCAAAACAGTCTTTACGAAAGACATACCCTACAAGGAAGAGTATTGCTTTTACTAAATACATTTTCAGAGAATGCGTTATCAGATTTTTATGTCATTGGCAAATGTATTATGGTACTGTTTAGGTTATAACCCACAGATGACTGCCTTTTCAAGTTTATACATAAGGAACAACATCCTGGATATGATCCTGCTCCACATTTAGTTACCCACACTACCCTATTAGGAAAAGATTTAGTATGTCCCTGTATGTCTCTCTGTTGTTCTTTGTCTCTTTTCTCTGCCTGTTGACCTATACTCTCCTCTCCTCATCTCTGAAAACTCCTTCTTTATCACGGCCGCTCTCTGTCTCTCTTGTCTGCAGCATCCAAGAGTTTCAAGTCTTAGGAGGAAGAAAGGAGTGCGTAGACACAATGCTCTCCATTACTTTGAGTTTGGCTGTAGTACACATTTTAAATGTTAAATGGTGTCAATGTTGCATATAACTTTAGTCAGAAGTTCAAAGTTCAGGACGCAAAGTTAGAATGAAGTGTTAATGTCCCTGTTGAATACATACTGCATGCAACAGTATGTGCTTCATTCCTCTTCTTTTTTCCCAGAAGGATGCCATTTCAGGTAGCTACAGAAGTGACCTTGTGAGGTCACATGTTACTTCCCAGTTAACCCCATACCACAAAAGGTGGATAGGTTGTAGAAGATCTCAATTTGCTGCTTGGTTCCTAAGATGAATCGATAGCTAGCCCCCGTGTACAACAGAACTATCCGAATTGTTCACATGCAGTATTTGAAGAGAATATTCTACTTGTATGTAACTTACTATTAAAAAAGTCTAATTTAAGATTGTACTGTGAGAATATTCAATACTCTCTTATCTGTTTATTTTTTTAAATTAATTTACCACTATAATCTCAAATTTTCTGAAATTCTGTCACAAAAATTAACCCCTCTCTCTTGACTTTGAAGGAATCATCTCATCGCTCATTAGCTCTCAGCTTCAGTGTGTGGTAGTAGCAAAAGCTTTGGAAGTTCGGAGAAAGGCAGCATCTGATTATCTGGCCTCAATAGCTGCTCCCTCTGAATGATTCACACTGCATTGTTCTGTTATGGTGTATTGTGTTCAGAAGATCCATCAGTGTAAGAATCACGTCTTCCACTGGAACCCCACTGAGGACACAATCAATCCACTTTCACCCTGCATATCCATGACAGATGCTGGGCTGCCTGTAAATTACTGTGATTATGCGCATGTATTGTGTGTGCACATGCTTACAACTTTTTTGTTTGAATCTTTTTTTGTTACAATCAAAAAAATAACTAAAAACTAGGAGTGTAAGGATTCACCGGGATTCTTCTAAAATAAGTTTGCTAAATGAATAAAGTTTAAACAGCAGGTGGTGCTGACACTTTAAAGTACTGTGGTCTGGCTTTACATACATGCAGCAGCGTTCATGTGGAAACAGTAGCAAACATGGTGGCGGCTATTTGCTTGCTGCACTGACAACAAAACCGAAGCTACTGGAGCTTCCAGCACACGAGTTAATCATCGATGTCGCCACGGGCTGGAAGAGCTGTCTGGATATGGTCGAATGCTGTCACAAACTGTGACAACAGATCTTCTGAGCAACAAAGAAATGTCTGTGACGTCGATACTTTGGATGGGTCAGATGTCAGTTCTACGCAAGTAACAGTGACACTTCTAGCCCGTCAAAACAGCCATAACTTTACTGAGTGATAAAAAAAACCAAAAAAACTAACTGTATCTCTCATTGTGCCCTTAAAGCATATGATTGAGCATAACATGGTACCCAACGAAATAAGACGAAGAAAGTTATATTGAAAAAAACATTCAGACCGACACAAAAGAGTACAACATCCTGCTGGAGCCCTAGTTTGTTGTCAGAGATTTCTTTTATTTGTGTTGATTATTAATGAATTAACTCGATGATTTGGGATTTGTGTTAAACATTTCTATTTAGTTTTCTTATATATTTCTATTTAACGTCAAATATATTTCAGCATCACAAAGAAATATGCGGCACTCTTTTGCTTTGTTTGAACCTGTTTCAAAAGTATAAAGGATGATACATTTTTAGTTTTGCATGTATTTATTTGTATGTATTTAAGACAGAAGATACTTTTCATTTTATCTTAACATTTTCCAATTTCTTGTTTTTGTACTTTTTTGACTGACAAATAGTACAAAGACATTTTTTCATTTATATTTTTGTCTAAAATCTCATTTAAAAAAAAAATAAATAAATAAATAAATATGAAAAACTTTTAAGAAAATTGTGAATCATGAACAAGGAATTTGACTTAAATAAAATTTTATTGACTCATGAGTTTGGTGAATTGTTACATCTGTACTAAAAACCACAACATAATTAACATTTAAGTATTTTCACTAACATTTAACATCACAGCTAGGATAAAATAAGGCTTGGATATGTAACTAATTACAAATTTATACACGGGGCAGGTTACTCTGCTCTGTTAAATGTACAGTACATATTTTCAGGGACTGTAAAAAAATCAAAGCGCTTTTCAAAGGTGGTTAATAATCTGACCGCCAAGGTTTTGGTCCTTTTCTGGTCTGCAAATGGACAGCATGCAAGACCTCATATCTGCACATTCTGGCATAATATCACATGTAGCAAATAAATGCATCCTGCTTTACTGGAACCAGCAATGCTTCCCAACATTTAAGTTTTTGTTTACTTTGACTTTAAAACATAAGATAGCTCTGATTAGAAAAGAGATGTGAACTGAGTTGGAAAAAAAAAAATTTTCTGTTGCTTTTACTTAGGCTCAAATCATTTTTTATTAGTATAGTTCTTTATGTATGTTTTTTTATGTGGAAATTAATAAAGCCATAATTATACATTTATTTGATAGATACCACTGGTCCCTTACAAAAGACACTGTTCAGTATGTTGAAAGTGAGCTAAGAGCAGCCAATTAATAAGTGATTTGATACTGCTGCAGAGATGAGATAGTAAAAGCTGGTAGCTTTGTGTTTGTGTGTGTATTGTACTTATGAGCTTGTGTTTGCATGATTGTATGAGCATTGTGTGCTCTTGATAGTTTCAAACACAATTTGCAGTATGTGGAAAGAAAGTATCATGCCCCCTGCAACTGTGATCAAAAGTACAATGATGATGGATGAAAACTCACACAACATGCACGTACACACGCACACAAACTCACACCCATGTGTGACTGACATTGGTCTAAGAGAGTGAAACTCCCTCCCAGGGGATTGGGATGAGTGTGGCAGCCCTACTTGACAAGATGTGTGTGTCTCTGTGTGGATTTAAACACAGCGGAAGGGATACACACTCCCAAGGTGGAGGCCATTTGGTCCTGACCATCATCTGAATACATTTACATCAACTTTACATTACATGTAATGCATAAAAGATGGGGTAATAATTGCTTCAATAAAAGTTTCATGATGAGCAAGCTTCATTTGACAAATCCATTTTGTTCCCCCATCACATACTGTATCTTAATTTTTAGGCCTCTTTATATAGCAGAGACATCAAAGATTCAAACAAACGGCGATATTGGTGCTATTACTGGTTTAATGGTGTGTGTATAAGTGTGTGCAAGAGAGAGAGAGAGATTGAGTGAGTGAGTTTGTCTCTGCTTCGATATTTTTCATTGCATAAACTGCTCAAATATTAGCTTTTCTTGCTTCTCCAAATACACTCCTGCCTGTGGAAATATGTGCTTTTTTAGGTGCACATTTATGAAAGTGGTACTCACCAGCTCCTTCTTTTTCATGCACTCCATAAGAATGATGAACAGATGTTGGGCCTGTGTGCGACTGTATGTGAAAGTCTTCTGGATGGTCACCAGCAACTGGTCTCTTAGAGACTCGTTAATTATGCTGCAGAGGCAGAGAGGTGTGGAAGAAAGAGAAGAGAAGAGAAGAGAAGAGAAGAGAAGAGCGTGTCAGAGAGTGCATCGGGCAGATGTACAGAGAAGAAAAAGAGTTTGGGGGAAGCCAACAAAGAAAATTTGACAGCATTTTCTCAACTTTACTATCTTTTTCTTTAAGTCTGCGTGGAGACATGATTCTGCAAGTTTACCTTTATCTCTAACTTGATAAATAAAGCTGTAAAAGCAATTCTCAACTCACATTGTAATTCATGAGGAATTACAACCCAGAAGATTTACAGTGTGTTATTAAAGTGTGTCTCAGAAGAAGTTCTCAATCAATCATGTTTTTATCCTACCACAACAAAATATCTATTTTGTTCAAAAACAGGTACAGTATACATGGAATTGTATATTTGATATGTTTATTCAAAGAACGTCGTTTCTTAAAAAAATGTAATTATTATAAACAATCTTAAGAAGGCAATTTCCACAATGTATGATTAAAAAATACTAAAAGGAGGTGTTTGCCCTTGTCACATATGAGTGCATACCCTCCCTCCTCGGAGTATTTGTGTCCAAAGGCCAAGATGTCTGAAGCCCTGCCGCTTCCGTCACACACTACCACGGGGACGGGAGGCGTGTCCCTGAGGTACTCCAACACAATGGAGATCACATTAGGACCTCCCTCTACGATGAGAGCCACCACAGGCACACCCTGACCGATGCCTGCACAGGAGAACAAGTGGCAGACAGGAGACAAGAGAAGGATGACAAAGATTGACAAGGACGGACAAAAATGTGAAGAGGGAAGTGAAAAAAAAAGCCATGACATTATATCTGCATAATGTTTGTATTGTACACTTTCTACCTATTGAGCTAAATGTTTTTATTATTATTATTATTTTAAGTGCAGTTACTAATAATAAGTAGTGTGTGTGTGAGTGTGTTTGAGAGACACAAAAACCATACTGTTCCATGCAAAAATGGCTCCTTTCTTGCTAATCACACGCTATTTAGGGTAATTATGCATAATTAGCAGGAGGTTTATTTTACACTTTGAGACTAGAAATGAAGGATCAGTAGATATGAAAATATTTGACTGCCTCACACTTCTTTAACGCCCTTTCTGTCCCTGGTTTTCCTTCCATAGTCAATTTTACATTCTTCCATTGAACCGCGCCTTTAAAACACTTAAAACTCTCTAAATGTCATCGAATGATTTGTTTTCCCACAATCCAATGTTCTTTTCCAATTTAGAGGTCTCAATACAGCCTACAGCCTTAACCCCTCCTCCATTATGTTTCATGAGGTTGTGTTTCTGTCTGATGTTTTGACTCCTGTAATTCAAAAAACGTGTAACCGACAGATCTTCCCCGCGATACACATTCATGCTAGTCTGCATAATTTACAGAGAAGAAGGCTTAGTCTTTGTCTCAAACACGCAGGCCAGCACGAGCCGAGACGAGCACATTCAGATTAAGTGCTTGCATACTGTATGCACACAGTCCCACAAATGCACACTTACATTCAAAGGCATGACCACAACCTTTACGCCTTCCCTCACACAGCCACGTCGCGCCATGCAACAGGGACAGTTACATAAGGAGAACATTTTCGGTGGCCTTGCCTCCTTCAAACCGGTAACACGTAACTGTGCCACAACGCATCACGCAAGCATACATCAACAGGGCTGTATGAGCGAGGGAGCAGGAGACTAACGACCTGCATTTTGAATCAGATTCCACCATTTCTTCTTGGTGTCCTTGTCTGTGGTTACCTGCATGTGTGAGCTTGCAGTTTTATCGAGATCAAGCATTGATATTGATGACTAGTGAGCTCTGGAGGCAGCACAGCAGTATCTAAAGCTGATTATTGTCCAATTGATACCCACTGAGGAGCAGATGAGGCAGGGAAAGCACAGCTGTGTCATGGCTAATTGGTAGAAGGACATTCTGCCTGCGTACACATACCCTCAAACAAGTACAGATGGAAGAACACGTAAAACTAACCAAAAATTAAACTGAATTGTGTTTTATCTAAAGATGTCTCCTCTTTTTAATTTCATTGGGTGCATTGTAGGATGGATTTTGACCTCTCGATTAACTACAGCCTTAACTATATTTACTTCTGGTGGAATTCTTCTGATGAATGCATCAATCATGGATGAGGAAGCCTAGCCAGGTGGCTTATTCATTCTAATTTAGGCTGTCAACCAAAAGCACACACTGTGGGAGACAGTGACATAAAAAATATTATTTTGGAAACAAAACCTTGGGTTTTTTTCTAGACCTAATTATTTAATCTGTGTGTGATGCCCAGCAAATGCCCCTTTGGTAATCGTAGTTACACACATTTACACACATTTCCATCCTTTACAGCTTTATATCCACAATCTATGGATATAAGGTTTCCCAGATCCATAAATATGACGTGACGTGAATTTCAACTTGGGGCTACCACTGAGAAAAAGTCACTCATTCCAGTAATGTTCCAGGAGACTTGATTGGGAATTGAAACATTTAAGTTGACAGTGTTAATGCTCTGCAAACTGCTGCTTATAAAACAAACTTACAATTATAGACTTTTTAAAAAAACTGTAATTCTATTATCGTTAGAAAGCTGAGAGTCCTTTCAATTATTTTATGAATGCAGGCAGATTTTCTGTTCTGAACTGAGCCTTTAGATTAAATAAATCACCATGTATTTGAACACATGTTATTTGGTTTTACTTGTCTGCACTTTCAGAATAATACCTTTTGTTTTAGATGGAAATATAAACTACTTGAGGAGAGCTAATCTGCCTGTTATCAAGTGTTTAGAAAAGATGCAATCCCTCATACTCACATTCAATACTCTGCTATATATACATATATATATGCGATTTTGTGGTGTACTTCAACGGCTGTTATTATACCAATACATCACTGCTTGGTGTGGACTCAGGTATTTTTCTTTCTGCTGTTAAAAACATACTTACTATACATAAGTATGTCTGCTATAACCCATACTGAAGCCTTACTCACTGTGAAATTTCTTTTTACAAATGTCTTTCTTTGTTAAATTGTGTTGCTACAGATGACCCAGCACTGGAATGTCACCACAATGACCTGTTTAAACAAATCCACAACAGGAGTATGGCACTGTGGCAAGAGTTTCTCTGGCAAGAGTTTGAAGATAACACACATTTAGGTCATGTGCAGATAGGTGGGAGATGCTGTTGTTTGTTGTTTATTGTTATTATTGTCTTTATCTCTGTTGTTTTGTACCTTTAGTAATATAACATTATAACATATATACTGTATGGTTAAAATATGAAAGAGCAAAAAGAGTTGTTAATAGTTCCCTGGAAACCAAAAATGTTTGAAATGCTGACACATTGGTGAATTCATCATTGAAAGAAAACACAAATACAAAATACAAATGCAGAGCACCAGTACAAAAACAACGGAACTTTAAATAAAAAAAATAATAATTCATGAAAAATAATCCTTAGTGTTTTCCATACAGGGACATCAGAAATCAGGCTGCGTTTATTAATTACTGGCCCCTCTGATTTCTATTTCAAATCAAATCAAATCAAATTTTATTTGTATAGCCCGAAATCACAATTTACACATTATCTCACTGGGCTTTGACAAACTGTATAGATGTGACATCCTCTGCCCTTAGACCCTCGAACCTGGTGAGGAAAAACTTAAAAAACCCTAAACAGGGAAAATAAGAAACCTCAGGAAGAGCCACAGAGGAGGGATCCTTCTTCCTAGGACGGACAGACGTGCAATAAATGTCACTTGTACAGAACACAAAAACATGATAACAACAGTTCATTTAGAATGCATAAAACATCCATGAGTCCCAGAGTCTGTGGATTCTATGAGTCCGGATGTATGGAAAGTCTAGTGATCCATACGCAGGTGGACTCTGTTGGTCCAGGAGTCATTGTACTCCATGTAGGAAGATCTGGGTGTTGCTGAGTCCAAGAGTATGTAGAATCTGTAAATCCAGGGATATGTGAGGTGTAGTGGTCCAGAAGCAGGTGTAGTCTATTGATCCAGAAGCCATTGTGATCTGTGGGTCCCGATTTGCACTTGGAAATCCAGCCTAGGATCCAAGTCACAGGATCCAAGTCACAGGATCTCCTTTCCTAATGTGGCCAGGGGGCATCAGGCAGGACCACAGCAGCACCTCCCACCGCGACCTAGAAAAACCTGCAGGATGGTAAAGCACAACGACTCCGGGGAAGAAGTAAAGTTAGTGTAAGGATATGGACATTTACAGGAGCAGAGAAGGAGTCGGAGTCAGAGGGGGGAGAGAAGAAAGCTCAGTGAATCATGGAGTGTTCCCCCAGCAACCTAAGCCTATAGCAGCATAACTAAGGGCTAGATAGGCCAGCCTTAACTATAAGCTTTATCAAAAAGGAAGGTTTTAAGCCTACTCTTAAAATCAGAGAGTGTGTCTGCCTCCCGTACCAAGACTGGAAGATAGTTCCACAGGAGAGGAGCTTGATAGCTGAAAGCTCTGCCTCCCATTCTACTTTTGGAAATTCTTGGGATCACCAATAACCCTGCATCCTGGGAGCGTAAGGTTCTGGATGGGCGATAGGGTACTATGAGCTGTTCAAGATAAGATGGTGACTGACCATGAATAGCTTTGTAGGTGAGAACAAGGATTTTAAATTCTATTCTGAATTTAACTGGGAGCCAGTGCAGAGAAGCCAGTATGGGGGAAATATGGTCTCTGATATTAGTTCTAGTCAGTACACGCGCTGCTGCATTTTGGATTAACTGAAGAGTTTTTAAAATTTTGTTAGGGCAACCTGAAAATAAAGAATTACAGTAGTCCAGCCTGGAAGTAACAAACGCATGAACTAGTTTTTCTGCATCTTGTTGAGACAGGATGTGCCGGATTTTAGCAATGTTACGGAGGTGAAAGAAGGCGGTCCTTGAAATCTGTTTAACATGTGATTTAAAAGACAGCTCCTGGTCAAAGATAACACCCAGGTTTCTGACAGTGGTGCTGGAGGCCAAGGCAATGCCATCCAGATTAACTATGTTGCTGGATAATGAGTCTCTAATGTGTTTGGGGCCCAGCACAATGACTTCAGTTTTGTCAGAGTTTAACATTAAAAAGTTATGAAACATCCAGTTTTTAATGTCCTTAAGACATGACTGTAGATTAGCTAACTGATGGGTTTCATCTGGCTTCATTGATAAGTATAGTTGTGTGTCATCTGCATAACAGTGAAAATGTATGGAGTGCTTTCTAATAATTTTACCTACAGGAAGCATATATAGAGTAAATAGTAATGGTCCAAGCACAGAACCTTGTGGGACTCCATGACTAACCTTGTCATATCTTGATGATTCATCATTAACATGAACAAAATTATATCTATCAGATAGGTAGGACTTAAACCATCTTAGAGCAGATCCTTTAATGCCAATTTGGTGTTCCATCCTCTGTAGTAAGATGTGATGATCGATAGTGTCAAAAGCTGCACTAAGATCTAATAAGACTAGTATAGAGATAAGTCCTGCATCAGATGCAGTGAGGAGGTCATTTGTAACTTTTACCAATGCCGTTTCTGTGCTGTGATGCTTTCTAAAACCTGACTGAAACTCTTCAAATAGACTATTATACTGAAGAAAGCCACATAGTTGTTTCGCTACTGCTTTCTCTAGAATCTTTGAAAGAAAGGGGAGGTTGGATATTGGTCTATAGTTGGCTAAAACTTCTGGGTCTAGGGTAGGTTTTTTTAGGAGCGGTTTAATTACAGCTACTTTAAATGACTGGGGCACATAACCTGTTACAAGGGATAGATTGATAATGTTTAGTAGTGGATTTCTAATTAGGGGTAAAACCTCTTTGAGCAACCTAGTAGGTATGGGGTCTAGTATACAGGTTGATGATTTAGATGAAGATAATGTTGTCGTTAGTTCCTTAAGGTCAATTGGATGGAAGCTTTCCAAACACACATCAGGACTAATAACAGCCTCTATAATTCCTGTTGCTGAACTGGAATCTGTGGAGTGTAGGATATTTTCTCTGATAAGTCTAATTTTATTATTGAAGAAGTTCATAAAATCATTACAGGTGAGGGCTCTAGGAATGCATGGTTCAATAGAATGATGGCTCTCAGTCAGCCTGGCTACAGTGCTGAAAAGGATCCTGGGCTTATTCTTGTTTTCTTCTATCAACGCTGAATAGTAGTCTTTTCTTGCTCGGCGAAGGGCCTTCCTGTATACTTTAAGGCTATCCTGCCAGGCCATGTGTGGCTCTTCCAGTTTAGTGGAACGCCATTTCTTTTCAAGTTTATGAGTTTTCTGTTTTAACTTGCGAGTGTTAAGATTATACCACGGAGCTAGTCTCTTTACTGGTTTTGTTTTCTTTTTAACTGGGGCAATGGAATCGAGTGAAGCACGTAGAGAGCCGGCAGTGAAATCGGCAAGGTGATCAAGCTGGGAGGGGCTAAATTTAAGATATGACTCCTCTGTTATTTTGGGATATGGCACTGAAATTAATGCAGAGGGAATAATTTCTTTAAAATTTTCAACAGTGTCCTCAGATATGCATCTGCTATAATAACTAGTGACTCTTGGTTTATAGTTGATGAGCAGAAATTCAAATGTTAGAAGATAATGATCTGATAAAAGCAGATTTTGCGCAGAGACATTTAAATGCTCAATTTCAATGCCATATGTCAGAACAAGATCAAGGGTGTGATTAAAAGTGTGTGTTGATTCTTGTACACACTGACAGAAGCCGAATGAATCTAATAGTGAGAGAAATGCCGTACCAAGGCTGTCGTTTTCAATGTCTACATGGATATTAAAGTCACCTACAATAATGACTTTATCTGTTTTGAGGACCAAAGCTGAGAGAAACTCTGAAAATTCAGATAAAAATTCAGTGTAGGGTCCAGGTGCTCGATACACTATAACAAACATAATTGGAGTTTTCATGGTTGGATCGGAAATGCTAAGAATGAGATTTTCAAATGAACTAAATTTTTGTTTGGGCTTAGGGTTTATTAATAGGGCAGAATTGAAAATGGCTGCAACTCCACCACCTCTGCCAGTGTCTCTGGGAATGTGTGTGTTAATGTGACTGGGAGGAGTGGATTCATGAAGACTTACATATTCGTCTTGGCACAGCCAAGTTTCAGTAAGGCAGAATAAATCAATATTGTTATCTGATATAAGCTCATTTATTAATACACCTTTAGATGATAGGGATCTGATATTCAAGAGTCCACATTTAAGTCTCTTTACTTTGTAAACTGCCTCATTAGTGGTGTTGATTTTTATTAAGTTCCTATGTGAACTCTTATTTGATTTAGTGAATTTAGTGAATTTATGTGGACGGGGGACAGACACAGTCTCTATGGGGTTGTAGGTGGATGACTCTAAAGGAAGCGCAGAGAAGCGTGTAAGACTGCAACTCTGCTTCTATTTCAGTCCATTCACTAACTTTGTGCTGATGCACATACATGAAACATAATGACAAATGATAACCATGCAGTCTGCGTTCTAGTCATTGTGCTTGCATTATTGTTTACAAATAATACCTGTTTTGCTGAGTGTTTGCACTCTAACTGGCTTTAGAAAAGTCATCTTATTACATCTTAATTTTTCCAATTTTATAATTTTCAATGACAGGTTGTTATTAATGTAATGTATATTCTATATGATTTGAGAATATACATACACTACAAAATACAGTATACCCTATATGCTTTGTACCGCCACTTTCCAACCACTGTTCTTGAAATGACTGTATCCAGGCACTAGTCACACACACCAACGCATTAGATAACACAATTGTCAAACCCTCTCTCTGAAACTCCCTCTCACACTGTCTCTCTGTACCTCATACATAGTTTTAAAACAGCCCACACCATCTTTCTCAGGAGGGAAAAGACCCTGAATAAGTGCGAAAAGGCAGAGGCATAAGACGAGGAGGGAGGTTGTTGATGAGATTCCGTGGCCACAACTTTCTATATTTAGCCCGCCTGCGAGACATATAACATGCTTAAATGGTCCTAATTAAAGATCCCACAATGACTCATACTGTGTGTGTGGGTTTGTGTCTGCGAGTTGGTCCTTGTATTTGTCAAATTAGTATCAGCATGACCGGAGGAGGTGTGCTACAGTATGTGGGTCGTTGTCTTCCCACCCCCCACACCAAAAATAAATAAATTAAAAACACTGATGCAAATATCTGAGGAGCAACAAAAATGACAGGAAACATCAAGTCTGTGAAGACAACTTGATTCGACAGGCTACAGAACAAAAGGGCAGAGGTTATCGTACATTAAAAGGGCAAAGTTCTTCTCGGACTTTACTTTTTCAGTCACGTTGTGACATCAAGAGGACTTCATATTCAATCTGCTGATCTGCGCCTCTTTCATCGGTAGTTTTAGTCGAGTTGACAAATAACCATTGCCAAGTGAGGCGATAGATTGATAGATAGATAGATGTACTTTAATCATCCCAATTTGGGAAATTTCACCATTGC
Organism: Mola mola; assembly: GCA_001698575.1. Taxonomy (NCBI): domain Eukaryota; kingdom Metazoa; phylum Chordata; class Actinopteri; order Tetraodontiformes; family Molidae; genus Mola; species Mola mola. The sequence continues at coordinate 885,434 of KV751368.1, read as the reverse complement.
AGCACTCAACATACTCTACATACATCTCTAAAAAAAACCTTCAAAAATATCTTAAAAAAAATATATGCCCAAAAATAAAAATAAAATGTACAACCTAACCTTATAAGATATAAACAACAAAATGTAGATTCAACAAAAATGTGCAAGAGTACAGGAAACTAAAGAGCGTAATATGTGTTAACCTGTACACATCTGTGTGCAATGTTGGCCATCAGAAGCAGTTTAGTGCAATTGCAAAAGAAAAGTTACAGTGTGTAATATTTGCCGTTGAGTCCTTTTACTGTTGAGTATGTCACCAATGTCACACAGAGGAGAAGAGTTTCTGCAGTTTAATTGCTTGAGGCAGGAAAGATTTCCTGCAGCGGTCCTTGAGACAACAAAGCTGTCTGAGCCTTTAAGAGAAGACACTCCACTGACTGTCCAGTGCGTGGCGGAGAGGGTGGTCCAGGTTATCCATGATCGATCCATGAACACTTTGTTCAGCGTCCTCCTCTCCACCACCACTTGTCTCCTGTCTGCAGCCAGTGGTACACAACAGTGCTGTTGACCTTCCAGCTCAGTCTGTTGTCAATGGTCACACCCAGGTACTTGTACTCCTCAACCACCTTCACATCGCTTCCCACGATACAATGAGTGTGCAAACGGACACGGAAACCCAACCGTGAATAGTGTCGATGAAGTTTTTTTAAAAAAAAAACCCAGTTCTTCCCTTGTTTTTGCTGGTGTTTTTTGGTTTTCCTGTGTGTTTCTGCTCCAAAGTCTCCTTGCAGCGAGGCTGAGAATAACTTCCTGAGGGCTAGAGTTTGCTTTGCACCTGGTCGCCATCAGTGGCACTGTACCTTGTCAACGCTTCACTATGCACCAAAACCTTTCTGCTCATCCATGTGGTATGCACTCATTCAATCCTTGCTAGTGAATTCCTTCTCTTGTGAATGACACTAGTGTCATCACCTCCAGTGATTTCACTCTTAGTGTCTCCTTCCTCTCCTCCATTTTAGCTAATTTAACTGCTGACACTACGGTCTCACCATCCTTAACCACCATGCTGTCCAGTCTTTCTCAGCCTGAGCATTCTCCTGAACGTCCCCACTCACCTTTCCCTCATCTACTATAACTAAAATGGAACAGAAATTTAAAAAGAAGTGTGACTTGTTTTTACTAAATACATCTGGATTCACCTCCATCAGCCTAATTGAATTACTTTGAACAGTAACTAAGTGTAACTAATTCCTTTTTCAAATAAACAATAACATTGATTACTGAAATTCAAATGGGCATGGTAATCTTTAATTTTTCAAAAACAGACTAAGCATTTAGCTATGCATGTGAACAGCTTTATAGAGTCAGACACTGCACATGTTTTATTGTACACAGTGATGCTCAAAATTGGACTAAATACGGGAGAAAGATACATATTGACAGGAGCGATGACTCTTTTATTAGTTTAATAATCTTTTTGGAGCGTGTCAGTCTGACCTCATCAGTCTTTTTTAACCACTCCTACTTGTCAATAAGACACATAGACACACTGGCTCATCATGTTTACTATTTTGACATGTTTTTTTCTATGCATTTGTGCATAAGCACACCTTACCCCCATCACTACACTGTCTCTTTATTCTTATTTTCACACACTTGCAAATATTTTATCTACTGATCCACCCCTGGTGTCAGTTCAGCCTCAATGACTCAACCAGCCATCAATGCAGCACAACCAAAGGGATTAAAACCACAGAGGGTTCATGAAAAACTAATACTTATTTATATGACTCAAGGTATTGATTGTCTCGAGACCTCAATTAACTTTTGCACAGCCTCATTTTTGATCTTTACTTATATTATTTCACTGCTTTGCTGGATACAGTCAGATTCAGCATGGGGGGACATTTCTAATACAGATTCAGACTGTGTGATATGTGACAAAGACCAAGAGCCATCAAGAAATCCACTTCGTCACACAGTTGGATAGCTTAAAAAAACCTGAAAAATTAAGAGTTGTCCAGGCACTTATTGTGCTTGAAAGAATAGCATTGCAACCCGCTTGACTTCTTAAGTAGCCTGATTTAATCTCTTCCGTATGGCCTACACCAAGGTGGAGGTCAAAATGTCACAGCTCAAATGCAAGGCCTTCTGGCCGCTTGATTCAATTACCCCAGGCCAGCCACTTCATTTTTTATTTTTTTACCTATGCTGTGATTAATGATACTGTTGCTATAGGAGGTCAGTGAAGGTTATACAGTAGACATAGAGTTAAAAGGATACACGCATGCACAAAGGCATTCATTACTTATGACTCAATTTTAATACTTCAAGTAATGAAATTGAAATGCAAGAGCACACATTCAAGGAGCCTCGTTCATCTAAAAACTTTGGACCTGGCATGACTTCATTCGTGAGAATGAATGAGATACTTAATTTATGGATTCAAATTTAAAAGAGAAAATAAAGTAACATTCATGGATGATTGCTATTATTTCTTTCTTTTCTTTGCCTCAGACAGCTCAGGGTAATGTCGTCTTGTCAGCTGCTTCAAGCTTCCTTTGCTCCTTATACAATTCTGTTCTCGCTCTGCTCATTCTCAATCCCTTTTCCTTGTGCATATTTTCTCATTCTGTGCCCTTCTTTTTTTTTCTTTTTAACCCTCTGAGGCAAGTATGTAAATAAAATGTATCATGGTCACTGCTTGGGACAAGAAAAACTGTAATGCTTAGGCAGGCTGAGCTGAGTGGTGCCAATTGTTTTGTTAATTTTCTCCATCTTTTTGGAGAAAAGTTTTGACAATACAAGACAAACATCTCTTGACATCAATATTTTTTCCTGATTAGATGATACATGTTCAAGACCACAGGTCATATGCTCTGCCCCCCTTGCATGTGAAGCCTTCTGTGCTGCCTTAATTGTCACAGTCAGCCAAGTTCATGTACATCTGCTTTTCTCTGCGTGTTATGTGAAACTTAACCATGTCTGGCTGCACAAGTCATGTGAATATACAGTGGGGCATAGTGCTAAGCATTTACTCTACTGTGTGAATGCTCTGGTTCACTCACCATGTTTACAGCCTCCCAACCCCAGCCTGCTTTCTTAAGACATCTTGTTTAGTCTGCACAAGGCTGTCCCTTAGAACAGATATTCTTGGCTATTGTCCAATGACGAAGGTGAAAAAGTAAAGGAGGCAACACCTCTTACAACATAAAATATACAGGAAAGGCCATGGGACAGAGTAAGCAGAGGGAAAACAGATGTCTTCTTGTCAGCAAAGGTGGTGTTAAAAGGTTAAGGGACTGCTCGTTAACTGTGCTTGATGAGGAGTTTTGACAGGTGCAAATGGTGCTTCCATAATGTGCAATATGCAATTTGCAAAATTACCTATCTTGCAGCAACAGGAACTGAAAATGTGGGAGGTTTCAGTAATGACCTCGAAGATTTATGAAGATATGTTTGCCATATTAAATTTGTAGAAGTGCAGTCTGATCCCCATAGATTTTGCTGTATAAAATAGAATTCACTGCTATAATTAACAACAATTACTGGCTCACTGTCAACAAGTTATGATGCAGTTCACATCCAGTCTGACACAGACTTACATGATTTATGTAATGAGGGCTCTGAAGGAGTGTTGTAAACATTAAAGAGAAATTTTAATGTGTTTTTTTAACCTGTGATCGCATTTATAACCATTGCTTATGAAAAAATGGGGGCTGTAACAGGCATATGCCACTTCCATGCAATAGTTATATAAACAAACGTGGACAGGAGAATGTGCACACAGATCCTTTAAATTGTGATTCTATTGTATAGTCTCTTGCACCTTAATTTTCCCCCTTAATTTCAATTAATACCAGATGTGAATAAGGCCAGCAGTGTTATTGTACTTCCATAAGCTTAGTTTAAAAAAATAAAAGCCCCCAAAACATCTTAAATCAGTTTTAATATTTCTTCAGCACTGTCTCAGCATAACGATCCTCACCCCAAGTGTGCAGGGGAGAGAGCTAAGCTGTACAGTAAGTAACTGACAAAAAATATCATCAACCAGGTCTGTAGGTGTGATCACTGTAAACATATACATACTGGAATGACACGGAGTTTATGTGAATGGAACAATTACACAGGTCTTCTCTAATCTCCACCTCACCTACAAACACTGTAATTTCTTTTTCATTCTCCTCTCAATTACTGCCATGATTTACTATTGAAAACATAAGCAGGTTCATTGTTTTGTACAAATATTCACACTGACCATTTACAGTTGATTGTGGGCTTGTATGAAGTGGGATCCATGTGCACAGATTTTCAAGTTGATTTGAGTATTCTCTTTAAAAAAAAAAACTGTGCCATGGTGTGTCAGAATACTTCTTTGCACAAAACATTTCTTACTTTTGTGCACACACACAACTGTGAATCCAATGTATTGTCTTATAAAAGAGACTACAGGAAAAGAGTTTTATATATTTTGGTGTCTCCTAATGATGTACTTGCACATCAGGGGTTCACCCCCAACTTAGCAACACATCCCCATCCCTTTCTGTGAGAAAACCAATCCCAGCCGCCTTATACTCTAATGTAAAAAAGCAGTAGGAAACGAAGCCGCATAAAAATACTTCAATTAAACTAGTTTGAAAATGACCCAAAGACACCATATAAAGTAAATAAATGTGATCTACCTTTAGTTATAAAACCGCTTGAAGTCTCAGATTCCTTTCTCAATCGTTATGTGAAACAACTCTTTCTCTAAAAGTGGCACAGCCTTGGAGTTCTGGTGATGATATATTGCCAGTATGAGATTAATTTGGCTAATGTGATAGCGCGTGGTTTAAAAAAAAGGATTACTCCTTCACAAAATGGTCTACCCCTGTAGGGACCATTTCCATAATGTTGTTAAGCACTAGGGGGAAAAAAAAGTGCTTGTATGTGTTTAAAAGAAACTTTAAGAGGACTTAACTTTGATTATCACAGTTGCCCTGAGCCCACCACAGCTTCCAGTTAAGGTGAACAACCAGGTTTAAAACTTTATGTGCCTATTAGTTATTCTACTGGCTCAATATCAGTGTATCAGCAATTAAGTTGGCATTTACCAATAATAATCTGCTTTGTCTCATTAATTTTCCACCGATTACATCCGCTGTCCTGCACCTGGCTGGAGCGTTAAAGACCACCTCTTATTTTTGTATCCTAGGGCAATCCTACAAAACCTAAGGAACCAATCCTGACAACTAGCAGGAGTGGGGTTTAACACTGCAGTTCTGTTCAGTTATTTTTCATACAGATGATTTCATTATTTTGTAGACACAAAAGGGTATTGGTATCATTTATTGGCCAAATTGTTACTAAATATTGGTATTGACCCTGAATTTCCATATTGGTAAATCCTTAACTTAAACATGAATTTATACAGTATATTCATAGGCTCTAGGTTTAGAAAAAAAACACTCAACGAGTATAGTGAAAATGTAAGTCCACAATATTGACAATGGAAAACATGCATGAGAATGTTAAGGTCAAAGGTATCGTGACCTTTGACCACCAAAATCTAATAACTTTATCTATTCTGTGATTTCTGCCAAATGTGAAAGAAATTCACTCAAGGTGACAACATATAAACAATACTTCCAGCCACAGCACAGAGGCATAAAGATTGTGCTATGCTATAATATTGAGGAGTCATTTTTGCTGTGAAAGCATTTCCAGCAAACACATGGTGATAGCATTGCATGGATAATTGCACATAGACACAGCAGGATTAGCTATAGGATTGCCTAGCAACCTGAGAATACCACAGGCAGAGATTAGACATATCTATCCATCACACTACTTTCATCTTTTGTTTGTGGGCACTGTGTATGACTATGTGCTATGAGAAAAAAACATGCGGTCCACAACCTGCATGTTAGCCCATTCAAGCTAAACTGTTTTTCTTCTTTTAACTTCCTTTATCCTTTTCCTGACAGGAATTCAGGTGACATTTGTGTAATAACCTGATTTCTCTCAGTCATTTTATGTTTTGATCTAAAATGTGTTGTATTGATTATCATTGAAAAGGTTTCAAACTCTTATCCTGTTCATGTAAAATCCTATCTACTAAGTTACTGTTAAAATAGTCTTTAAGGGGGTTTTATGATTTGTTAGCTACCCTTTTGAAAATATAAAAAGAGATAATAAGATTTTTTTTAAGTGAAGATTTTAATGTCCTTTAAGAATTAGTTTCTGGTTGACCCCTGGGTAATTACATGAGAGGGAAGTAAGTAGAGAGATGGAGGAGCAGAAGTATACAGCACGTGTGGAAATTGTTACAGACCTGACGGTGTATAATTTATATCTTTGCTTTGTGTGGACTGTATACTGATCGTCAGCTCATACGATCCCATCTGAGTTATTTTGGGACCGTTAACTGCCGACAAAGTGATTGGGTCTTGTGCAACATCAGAGTGAGCTAATGCTAGCTTGTTAGCTGATCGCATTCTTCGATGCCTGAGCGGGAAGTGGTCCAGAGGACTCTGCCACAGGTGTTTGCAGCGTGGAGTGAGGACGCTGGGGATAGACTGCTTTCGGCAAAGGTGTGGACTGTGCTGTTCATCACTGCTGTGGGCGGCCTTATCATGAACCAGGCCTGACGAGAGGGATTTCTGCGCACGTGGTAGGAGGCGTTCTGTTTCTACAAGAAGGAGACATTACTCCTTTGTTTCTTCCTGAGCTCCAACTTCATGCTACCGAAAAGCAAGCTCGCTCAAAACAAAGTGCACTGGGGTTTACATAGACTAAAGACTAAAATACCCGGGTCTGTCTGCTCGATTCTATTTTACCTTGCCAGTTAGCTTCTCATAGTTTTAAAGGAAGAAGTGAGGATCATACTTTACCCTAGACTGATTTATTATCCAATGAGATGTCACTTTCACCATTTTGAGTAAAATATTAGAGTTTAAAGTGGGGTGTTACCGTATTTTATTTTCTCAAATATACGATCCTATGGTGAAAGGGTTACACTTGGATCTCCAATGAGTCTGGATATTTGGAAAACTGATACATCCCTCGATTGATCGTTTGACAACTAATCAAATAAAGAAATGGTCCTTGTCTGCCAACCCTACGGCTGGGAAAACGAAGTAGAAGATACCCTCCAAGGTGCCAGTACTTCATACAGACATATTCACATACAGTGATCACACACAAAGGTTGCATACTGTGTAATATTAAGTGAGGCACGATACAACAAGAAAGTGGATATGAGGCAGTTTATCAATAGGGAGTCTATTTTACATCGTGTTTTACCAATTTTACCAGCTGATTTTGTTTTAGTCTTAGTTTTAGTCACATTTCAGTCATTTGAATTCATATTAGTTTTAGTTTTAGTTTTACACCCCGATATGTCTCCTGCAATACTGCCATGTTTGCTGTAGGTGCCATTTTTGAAAGACATGTATGTTTTGAGCAAAGTCACGATTCCTTTATGTAAGCCAGATATCGCAAAAAATTATTTGAAGTATGTACATCAGGGATTTCCAGGGATATACAAGTATCCAAAAAAAACAGCCATTAGGGGTCACAAACCAGTGTTGGTGAGGGTTGCATCAGGAAGGGCTTCCAGCATAAAAACTGAGCCAAAAGAATTTCATACTGCATCTGTCGGGGCCCAGGTTAACAACGACGGGTACTGTTACTCACAAAAAAAGAAAAGGGAAACGTGTTAAGAGACAGAGAGAGATGACGAAAGTCAAGAGTGTAGGACTGAGAGTAGGAACTCTAAATGTTGGCACGATGACAGCTAAAGGTACAGAGCTGCCTAACATGATGCACAGAAAAAAGGTATATGTTTTGTGTGTGCTGGAGACCAGGTGGAAGGGTAGCAAGGCTAGAAACATTGGAGCAAACTGTACTAAAAATGTACTAAAACTGTACAGTTTTAGTACAGTTTAAGTTTACAGTTTACAAAACTGAACCCACAAGCTCCACAAGTGAGATGGTAGAGAAAGAGAAATTCTGGAGCAAGATAGATGAAATGGTAGAGAGTATTTCCAGGGAGGAGAGAGTGGTGATTGGAGCACACTTCAATGGGCATGTTTGGTGAAGGGAACAGAGGCGATGGGCAGGTTTGGGGTCAAGGAAAGGAGCCTGGAGGGAAAGATGGTAGTGGATTTTGTAAAAAGAATGGAAAAGACTGTGGAGAATACACGATGCAATCTGAAAGAGATTGCAAGGTAGCGACAGGAGAGAGAGTAGCCAGATAACATCGGATGGTAGTGTGTAGGATGACTGGTGGTGAGGAAGAGGAACAGAGCAAAGGCGGAGCAGAGGATCAAATGGTGGAAGCTGAAAAAGGAAGATTTCTGTGAGGACTTCAAGGAGAGGTTGAGACAGACTCTGGGTGGTCATGAAGAACTGCCAGATCACTGGGTAACCACAGTAACAGTAATCAGGGAGACAGGTAGGGAACTGTTTCCCATGTCATCTGGACAGAGGGCAGATTATAAGGAGACTTAGTTGTGAAATGAGGAAATACAGATTATTCAGAGGAAGAGGTGAGTGAGGAAGAAATGGGATAGTGAGAGAACGAAAAGGTCGACGAGAATACAAGGAGATACATCGTTAGGCGACAACGGAGGTGGCAAAGACTGAACAGAAAGCGTATGATGAGCTGTATGAGAGGTTGGATACTAAGGAAGGAGAAAAGGATCTCTATTGTCTGGCGAGGCAGAGGGATCGAACTGGAGAATGTGCAGCAGGTAAGGGTGAATAAGAACAGGGATGGAAATGTACTAAGAAATGAGATGAGTGTGCTGAGAAAATGGAAGGAGTACTTTGTGGAACTGATGAATGAAGAAAATGAGTGAGAAAGAAGGGTGTAGGTGGTGAAAACTGTTGAACAGGAAGTTAGAAAGATTTGTAAAGATGAAGTGAAAAAAGCTTTGAAGAGGAGGAAGAGGAAAAGCTCTGAAGTGGAAGCGTGTGGGAGAGAGTTTCTAAAAAAGCTCTTTCAATCTTGGACAGTGAGAATATGCCTGAGGAATGAAGGAAAAGTGTACTGGTGCCAATCTTTAAGAACAAGGGAGATGTGGAAACTTGTAGCAACTACTGAAGGATAAAACTGATGAGCTACACAATGAAGATTTGGGAAGGTGTAGTGGAGGCAAGGCTAAGAAAAGAAATGAAGATTTGTGAGCAGTATTATGGTTTCATGCCAAGAAACAGCACTACAGATACCATGTTTTCTTTGAGAATGCTGATGGAGAAGTCTAGAGAAGGTCAGAAAGAGTTGCATTGTGTCTTAGTGGATCTAGAGAAAGCCTGTGACAGGGTGCTGAGGGACAAACTGTGGTTCTGTGTGAGGGAGACTGGAGTGGCAAAGAAGTATTTTAGACTGGTGCAGGATATGTATGAGAACAGTACGACAGTGGTTAGGTGGGCTGCAGGAGAATTCCACCGGAAGGCAAAGGGTTTTTGAAAGCTGCTGCTTCCACTATGGCCAAAGACATCGATGAAAGATCAACACAGCAAAATTGAATAGGCAGAGCCAAATCTGTGTGTGCTCACATGGGCAGGAACCACTTCTTGGTCCTACCACTGCAGTCGAAACCACCTTTCGTCCGCAGTCTGACACTGAAATGACTAGAGGCAGCATGTTACTGAGTTGAGGTGGGAAAATATGTTTAATGGGCAAGTATTTAAACTGTTAATGAAATACTGCAAGCTAAAACTCCTCCACATCAATTCAATAAGCTAGTCATAAAATGGGGGGGCTGAAAATTTTGACAGCTTTAACATTAGAAAGGCAGACAGAAAAAAAGAAAGTGACAGGTAGAGTAGAGGTAAACCTTAATAAATTAGATGACACAGCTGATGCTACATGAGCCTTACACAAAACTTCTTGTCGCTGATCTTGAACAATACTAAAGAAGAATGTCAACAGAGTTTTTCAGTGTGAAACACAGACTCAGGGCAGCTAGGTGTTAGGGATGAGAAGCCTATTGAAATGCCCAATGCTGCAGGTTGGGCAAGAGAGCAAAACATTGCAGTGGGATTGTTTTACAATGTTAAAATTCTCATATTTTTTTGAATGTCATTATTACCTAAATGCACATTATATTGACAGTGCAATGATTTTATTAGCAGATTATTATGTCATGAAATTTCTTGACAATGTCCAGCAACTTGGTGCCAAGAAAAAAAGCGTATGAGCCCCATTCATTCTCCCATCCCTCACAATTAAATCTTTAATTATGAAGTTTTACAGATGAATTTGCACTGACAGAATTGCAGGATATATGTAGCTGTCTATCTGGCTAACCCCCTGTCATGTGTGAAATGTGATAGCTGCTCTCCTGGACTTAAGAGGATTTGACGATTACCAAGACAGTGCCAGAAGGCCATGTTTCAATTGTGCACTGTTGAGAAAAGACTGAATCTCCAAAACTGCTCAGAGTGGATATTGTACCACATTTACAACCTACTTGTGATTTGAGAAGTTTTCTGCATCTGTGTGTGGGTTTTTTGAGATGGATTTTTTTCACACGTAGCCAACTAGACGCCTCTCTTCTTTCAGTGCCCTTTCACCTTTCACCCCTAGGTGGGGATGTTTTATTGAACACGTTGACACAGCGCTACTTCAGTGGTCAAAGAGGAATGTGTGGCTACCACCAACAACACAAATGTAAGTGAAATTTTCAACATGTTTAGTTGGTTACTTGCTCTGAGATTTATTAGTCAGTTAGAGAATTATTTCAGATTTCAGATTTGGAGGTACTTTATAAATCCCAATATGGGAAATTCATTATTTAAGATCTACATATAGTTAGTCAGTTCAACTGTGTAACTCACGACATAAGCTAGTGAGATATGCAAGTGTGTCCATATGCTAATAACGTTAAGCTAACTTGTTATTAAGCTGAGCAAACCACTTACACTGAGAATGAGAAATATCTTTGTGGAGAGTCATTTACACATAAATCTCAGAATGTATTTGTGAATATTTCTGTGTGCACTTAAGAATTTTGAGACTGATCTAGCTTATATCTGTCAACACCAACTTCCTGATCAAAAATGCATAGTAATATCTCTATCACTTGTGACGACTGCAGAAGGACGGGATGTTCCCTGAGATACTTAAAACATTCTACATCACCTCCTGGCATTGTAACATATAACTGGGAATGGGCGCATCATCTTACAATAAATTTAAATCAAGCATTGCAGGATTACGGCGGATAGAATCATTAAGAATTCAAGCCATATGACCAATGCCCTCTTTTAACTGTTGCACTCAGAGAAACACTATCGATGTCAGTGCCACAATTGAGAGTTCAGAAAAACTACTTCCCTCAAACATCAAGATCTTGGACAAGGCAACTGCCAGGGCTCCTGGTGGACAAAACATCTGGTACTGTTGAGAATTACGCTCTATAATTCTACACTAAACCCCTTAAGTCCTTGTGCCATAAATATTTGCACGATAAGTTGAAGTTCTGGAGGGGCAAACAAACCATTCCACTGCAAAACATAAAGATATTTAGCATTGGTGGACATTAACAAAAACATGATTATTGTGAGAGAAAACCTTTGTGGCAAAGTGGTCAACAGCATACTGGGACATACTGTATGTTCCCCTGTCATTTTTTTTTTTAACCTTGTTTCTAGGTATACCACCAATTACCATCGTATAGATAGTCAGATGCTTGTATGACGACTGGGCGTCCCTTTGCCTTCCCAGCCCCTTTTATTTAAGTCCAGGCATAGGATGACAAAGGGAAGTCCATAGGTCACAAGAGGGGATGAACAAGTGTATTTATAATTATATTTGTATAACAGGAACCCCAGCAAAATGGTATGCCCTTTTTTAAGGCAAACCTCCACAAAGGCTGAACAATCTACCCCCTCAACATATTAAATATCCTGTAAAAATGCATACTGCACAATGTTAGTTAGATATTTAAATTTCTTTACAATCAAAACATATGTCTAGCATTTAATCTGTTAAGATATATGTAGTAGTTCAGAAGTCATTCACGAGAAACAAAATTTCCTCAATGGCCACCATTCTGGGTTTTAATCATAATGTGTTATATCTCATTGTAATTTCCCCATTTGGTAGGGGTGATAAGGTGGTTAACCCTTACCCTACTTTTAAGCTTTGAATGTTTTGAGTAAAAAAATCCTAAAGTGCCCCAATATCTCCCAATGTTAAAAAAAAAACCCTTATATAAATTCTGAATCCAGAGCACAATCAGCATTGGCATACATGTTATTAATATCAGTCCATATATTTAAAAAAATCCTTTTAAAGAACACAATGCAGAAAAAGATGATTGCTGTGATTTGTCATAATCAAGGTTACTGGTTCAGTGCACTGCCTTCATTTACGACAATAAAATTTCATTGTTAATCTGTAAAATATTCTGCCTCCATTGCACATCTTTGTTAAAAATGTTAGAAATCTCATTTGAGGGATATACGCACAAATTTGTGTATATTGGAACTTTTTTACTCCCTAATATCAGTATCGGTATCAGCCCAAAAATTTGTATATCAGTCAGGCTATAATTGTCATTTATGACCTACAGTGGAGCCCACCACCAGGGTCGGGGGGGGGGGGGGTTGTGCAGCGAAGGGGCTCTCATGTCATCTAATACTCCATCAGCAAAAACTCGATACTATAACCATGCATCCATTTGGTAACATCTATTTTCTGACAACCTCCATTTTTAAATAAGCATTGATGTTAAAATATCACCCAAACCCTAAGGAAATGATTCTAAAATGGTTTTATGTTGACAACAAAAGAAGGCAATAACAAATAAATTATGGCTCAGAGCAACACTTCACTGACTCAAGTTTGTTTCCAGCCCTGACATATTCAAAACAATGCTTTGAGAGGCAATTGAGAAATGCATTTAAAGGATATCAGGGAGGTTTTTGTGTGTCTGTTTGTGTATGTGTGTAAGAGAATGAGAGAAAAAGATGGAGAAACACATTTTGTGTTCATGCAAATCCATTTGGTTTCTACCTAAGGTATAATATATAAACAGAGAAATCTAAAAACAGAGAAATCTAATATGACAAAGACTCAATAGTAGATGAACATGCCACACAACCACACAATTTCAAATTAATAAACACACAGGACTTAAACACATCTTTAGACATGCATACAAGAAATGAAATGCACTCGCATGAACATAATGTAGTTTTGATGCAACAAATTTTAAAATGAGTACATGGAGGGGAATACTGAATAGAACACTGTTGAGATTCATAAGCAGGGAGTTATGATGGACTGTTATTCATGTGTCTGTAAAAGCATACAAAAAAGCCAAAAAATGAAGCAGTACTGTTGCCTGCAATGTTGTTGACATGCCCTTTATGTTCCATGTAAAATCACTGTAAAGCACATAAGCACATCTGATGCAACTGGTGTAACTGTTCTTGATGTGTCTACACTACAGTATATGTGTGTACTTACATGCACAATGGCTGTGTTCTAATTAGGTCCGTGTTTACGTTGCTGGCTTGGTTGCTTTTTGCTGCACCCCAGAACAGTACAAGGATTATATAGCAGGTTTACTGAGGGAAATCATTATAGTTGTCAGGGAGCTTTGAAAGAAAAAAAATGTCCTGAAAGGCGGGACAATTTCAAAGGCTCATAGAGTTATATTACAGCTTCCTAAAAATACGCTATCTTACAGAAGTGTTCAGGATATGCAGGTAATGATGATTTTAGTCTTGCTGAAGCTATAAAATAGAGTCTGAACCCAATTAACCTACTGTGGTATCGCTGATAAATCAAGCATTACGGTTCCATTATGGTGTAATCACTCACTGTGTAATTAAAAAAAAAAAAACCTCATCTCATTCAAGGTAAGTAGGTCAGACTTGCAGGATCCATGATAGCCTGGTACAGTAAATTCCACTCACGTGTGTTGATTTTCTGCAAGGAGATGTGTTTCTCTAGCTGACGTCGCAGTTTGACCTCAGCGCCGTACTTTCCTGTGGTGCCGTTGTCTGCCAGTATGAAGTGGGAGTGAAGACTGTTTAGAACCGTTAGCTTGCTCAAAGGGTTGGACATGGTCTGGTATGGACGCACCACCTAGCCAGGAGAAGGCAACATTTAAAACCATTTACCTGACACGGGTATGAGGCAAATTTGCAAAGTAAAATGCAAGGTTATCTAACAAGTGCATGTTTTTGTTACATCTTTAATTTAACATCAGTATAGAAAAACTAGAATTATCACCTTGTAGTTGTTTGCCTCACCGGACCATTTAAGTTTCACTCTATGTGATTTACATGGAACTTTGTCATATGGTGCAAAAGACACTTGACGCTCAGTATCAGTGAAACCATTGAACTTAAGGTGAACTGCAATGCTTCAGATATGTTGCTATAAAGAAATATAAATACTGAAGTATAGATGCTTCACACACATCGTTAATCTACCAGGACAGAATATCTATACAATGAGCACGGTTTCAAGGTGAGCATTCAAGATTAGTGTGACCAATTTAGTATCTGATCAAATGTGAAATATGTTCATGATTTCACCCTCTCTTTCTAGGTTATGGTGCTGCAAAATGGCCACAGCGAAGTAAATTTTTGACCTTTTGAATACAAAATGTCCCCGCTTCATCATTATCCTATTCTACATTTGTCTGAAATTTGGTCATGATTGGCAAATACATCAATACTTGAACTATGGCTAAAATTCATGTTTTATGAGGTCACAACGAACAAACTTATGATCACAGCATTTTAATCAGTTCTAATGGACCAAATTTGAAGATATTGGATTCATGAGAATGGGGGAGATTTAAAGTTGGAAAGGACAAAAGTATAATACCTTCTTTCATGGCTATCTCTGCTGTAGGGCCATAAAAAGTGTAGTTTTGGCTTCTGTCTTCAACTAGGTATTTTAAATAGTGACAGAAGAAATAGCTGGGAAAGACATCCTGAAGCTTTCACATAATTCATTTCAAAAACATACGTACTGTACAGGTATTAAAGTTACGCTAAATTACACAAAAATCTGGTAATATTTATACATATTTATAAATTTGTGAATATTTCTATGAGTTTCTCATAAATGAACTGACAAACTGACGTAAACAGGTCATTAGAGTTACAATTGCAACCAGTCAAGCCTGAAAAAGAGCTTCAGCACTTAACAATTTCAGTTCAGCCACCAACATTACAACAGTTCTGCTTCATCCATTCAGTAGAACACAGTGAAACATTTTCTGATGAATTTTTCACTATTACAGAACATTGATTCTTGAGATTTGAATGAGTCAGCATGTGTGCTGCAATCTTGCATGCTTCCACCAGCTGTCCAACTCACTTTAAATACATGTTTATCACAGACTGGATTGACTTACTCAACATTTCAGTTAATAAACTGTCAACTGCAATTTACACCCTTTGTCAGCTGTGGATGTGCATGGGACTTTTTTCATATACAAGCATGCAAAGCCCCATTCTGCAACCTTTTAGACATTTGTTCTTCTTCAGGTCTTACATCTTTGCCAACAAGGTCTTCCTGGTTTTCTACGATGCCCCATGGAGCAATGCCGATGGTGCAGATCTTTCCTCTTGACTTGGAGGCGTGGTCTTTCAGTGCATCACCCACATGGCGAATCACCCCTGTGTGCATTCATTTTTATGCACACAGGAGTGTTTGAGAGAAAGACAGAAGCAGATAACAAAATGAGTTTTGTCACAATCAGTACACAGGCTCAACTTTGGATATTGATACACTCTGTTGTGAAAGATAAACAGAATGTAATGAAGACAACAGTGTGGCACCAACGTGACCACATGCATGCACATCACACACAGAGACAAATCTTAACTCCAAGGTTCTAACTGTTTTCTTCAGGGGAGCAGCGGTAAGACCTGGAGGCCATCTTATCCCATCTCTAGCTGACATTCTTTCTTTCTCTACATATAGCCTCAGCGATCCTTTCCATTCGTCCCTCTATCCTTTTTTCAGGCCTCTCTCTTCTTCTTTCTTGCATCTGCACCCATTCTGTCTTTGAATCTTACTCTTTTCCTTTCTGTATTCAGGTGTGGGTAATCTACAGCATCCCGTTGTCATTCTGTTCCATTGTTTTTTTTTACATCTGACACTTAACTTTTTTGTTCTTGCAAGGATGCCATAACTAAGTTACTCAAAATGCTTCTTTTGTTGCTGTTAGAAAATACAACAGTAAAATATAATGCAGATGAGGAGAAATAGCTGGTAAGAATCTTAATATCAAAACTAGCGGTAGAAACATATTTATTTTACAACACAGTTGTTCATTTTAGAATGCAAGTTATTCATTTAGTGGCATGATAAATGTGTCAAATAGACACAGCCTACCTCTTTTCAATTTTAATAGGTCACATCAGCTGTCATGGCTTACAGAGAGCAGGAAAAAAATGGAAGTGAAGCTCCCTTAAAGAGACCGCTTTCCATAAGTATGATATATCATTATTTATGCATAATTCATATGTTGCAAATCTGTCAGCTGACTTTTCCCTATATTAATTTCAAAAATTTCAGTTTCAAAATGAGTTTGAGGTCATATTTTGTCACACACCCTGTTATATGATCATCTTGTTGCTATCAGACTCTCACTTTTGACATTTCATTTTGGACAGCATTTATCCTTCAAACCCTTTTAACTATTGTATATTTACAATCCAGTCCAGCAAGCTCCTCATAAATCCTCCTCCAGGCAACATTCATATAGGTGCTCAGTATCTCTACAAAAGGATCTCTTTAGTCACAGAAGTATTAAGCCAATTGTCACCACAAACTTGAGTCTTCAAGAGTCTAATGGAGGAGTTCGTATCTTTTGTCTACTGGCAAACCACTCTTTGAAAAGACCAGGATAGCCCTTAAAGCCTGCTTTGTTCATTTATGGAGCAGTCATGCAATTTATGAAATCAAATACACATTTTGGCCTTAAAGTGATATCTTTCATTGGCTTTCAGTGATAAAAATAAGAAGTCTAGACACGCTGACACTGTTTTATTTCAAGATGTTTACAGTCATAATTGAGAGCCAGTAGTTCACTTGTCTGGTCTGAATGCGAGTTTTAGATTATTTTAAGGTTATTTTGCGCTCATAGTACTCCTGCACAGACGCTGTGCATGGCCACTGACTCTGCACTAAAAGTGAGTTTAATTAATTTTTTTTTACACTATCTGCAAACATTTACACTAACAAGAATTCAAGACGGTCTTCCACTATTTTGTCACAATAGCAAAGATAGTTGTTGTTGAGTTTTAAGTAGTTCTCAAATTAAGTTATGTATGCACTGTATCACCTGTGTTGACACCTCCAGTAAAGATCCAGGCTCCTGTCGTCATGGCAGCCTTGATGAGCCCTTTGCCGAAGACCTGTTTGAGCTTGGGCTGTAATTCAAAGTTCTGCAGCCCACCGTGCACTGAGATGAGCAGCTTGGGCAGATCCAGCTGCCACTCCTTGGTCATCAGGTGGAGCAGCAGGTCAGGCTTGGTGTCATAAGACACTCGCACATACTGAAAACAGTGGAGCATGTGTCAGTTGTGGTAGCACATCTGCATTACCCTCAGGCACAAGACTACCAGTACATGAACACAAACGGCAACATATACGGACAGTAATGCACACGTAAAGGTATGTGTACTCACAATGCATAAAAACAAATCTGTGAAAGAAAAATATCAAATGCATGTGAGGGAGAGTTGCCTAGATTCTCAGATAGATGCTTCATTTTTTTTAAACTGCAACAGCATTCAACATATGTTTGCTATGACTGGAGGACATGCATTATAGAACATCTGTTTATCTGCCTTATTCACCCTCAAGACTTGACATAGCTCTGCATTAATAATTAAACACTGAGGATAAATCAAGCACAATCCAGGCTTAATCATCTGAATTCCCTGGAAGTTGGAGCATTTGTGAAGAGATCAAGTTGCACACAATGATCATGTAAAAATATAAATGTTAAAAAATTTTGTGATGGAAGTAACTTTTGAATTATAGTTATTTATATATATTTGATTGACTTTGCTGTTATCTTGATTGTGATATGATGAATTTTCTTCTTTTTGCATATGTGTGATGCCTTTGCATTTGACCATTTAGCCAGTTAGAAAATAATTACAATTGAAGCTAAATTGAGGGAGTCATACAAAGACTCTTTAACTACTCATCACATCTCATTGCCATTTTTTTTTTTTGGTGGGGGTGGGGTTTATGATGTGATTATGATGTGTATTGTGTTCACAAAAACAAATTGACAAACACTGGTATTCAACAGTGTTGGCATAACTGTGTCATCAAGAAGTGGTTTAATTTCAGTCAGCAGACCATCAAACTCTTTCCTCCTCTGTACCTGTGTACTGTCATTTTGCAGCAGTTTACTGCAGCTGCGAAAAATGTCTACAAATCATGTTCAATTATTATTATTACATTCTTGTTCATCTGTGACAACTCATGAAAATGCAAAACTGACGCAAATAGAGGATTTAGGGGAATGTAGCATCTCACTAACAAATCTTCAAATAACACTTTTCAGGGAGAGCACATTCTTCCTTTAGAAAACTCAATCAATTGTCACAGGAAAACTGCTTGTTCCCTTGTGTTGTTTTGGATATACATTTTTAGACTTCTAAAACTGAAAGCTTGTTGTGCTCTTTTTTGCTTTGGGACGTTAGCTCTAGAAACAAGGTGTTTACAGGACACTAACAAATGCAACACAGTACGGTTACGGTAGTCACCATGGCTTTGTTGGAGTGTCCTCCTCCCTGGAACTCGATGGTGCCAAAGGCATCAGTGGGGCTGAGCTGTGTGTGTTTGCTGATCGACCACTTCTCTGACAGGCTGTCATTCTTGGCCAAACGCTCTGCTTTATCATTCTGACTGGATGAGATGCCTGGAGGCAGGCCCACATGCTGACCTATCAGTCGACCACAGCTGCACCTGGATGAGAAGCCAATGTAAAAGTGAATGTAAGATTGGTGTATTGCACAGTCCTTTATATGGAAATTGTGAGAAGCCAGAGCCCAAAGGGAAACAACAATATCCTCAGGAAGGGGGAAAAAAGACGGAAATAATGTGAGCTTAAGAGACATCACAGTTATTTGCCTAGCAGTAGGAAGAGGGCAACCCTAAAGTGGTAGCTTGTCATCTGACTTTCATGTCCTGATTGGGAAGAGAGGAGGAGAAGGATATGCAGGCCTCTGACCTATTTTATTTTTAACATTCATTCATTCATTCATTCATTCATTTTCTACCGCTTATCCCGTTAGGGGTCGCGGGGGGGGGCTGGAGCCTATCTCAGCATCTTGGGGCGAAGGCGGGGTACACGCTGGATGAGTCGCCAGTTCATCGCAGGGCTGACATATAGAGACAAACAACCATCCACACTCACATTCACACCTACGGGCATTTTAGAGTGACCAATTAACCTACTAACCCCCAGATTTGCATGTTTTTGGAATGTGGGAGGAAGCCGGAGACTTTTTTTAACATATTACTTTTTTTTCCCTTTATTCTCCTCTCCTTCTCAGTAAGGAGTAAGCAGAATGACAGACTATATAAAGTGTTCCTACACATGTACATACTCATTCAGATGTACTAAAGTACAGTTTTCATATTCTGTTTTAACCTTACAAGATGGAACGGTAGTCTAAGGAGGAAAACGTCAGGAGGCTTTGATTATCACTTCATGTTTACATCACTTCCTAAAAAAGGTACTTTTGCTCCTACTGCCTTACGCATGAGTGTTTCTGACTAAAAAGAAAAAAGTTGATTTGATGTTTGGGAAAATTGGGTTTCCAACTCCTTTTCTTCAGTAAAGCTAATTCATTTTCAATAAACAAACGAACAGTGGCATTTCCTGTGTGTATATGTATTATAGCAGGAACTAAAAATAAAAACTAAGTAAGATAACAACCTTTTAATATGTGCTTTCCCACTTTATTGTACTTAGCAGTACAATCCTGCCAGCTCTAATTAATAACCTTTATAAAGAATGAGGAATATTTTACTTGCCTTGCACAGAAAATGTACAATTGTGGATTTAAAACATGTAATGTGGGTATTTGGCTCATTAGTGTAGAACATGTACCTGTGATGCAAATAGAGGCCAGCATAATATTACACTGAGGCAAGTTTTAAAAGGTCAGTAGCCAAATGAGGCTCTTCATCAGCTGTGAGTTGGTCATTCACATTAGCTTACTCCCCCTTTACAGTCATGGAGTTTTTAAGGGCAAATAAACACAGAGTCCAATAACAAATAAAAAAATAAATCTCTGCACCTTTCCTCTTCAAAGAGAAATAGAGCAGCTGCAATTAAGGATAATGTCATTCACTCTATAAATATACACAATAATTTAATAAGATCCATTCTCACCTATGGGGGTCTTTGGCGCTCACTATGATATGAACACATTCTCTCTTGCTGAACGCTCTTTCTATCCACGTTTTCTGTGCCTGAGGAAAAGAACAAAAAAGAATCTTGTCAGTGTTTGTCAGATTTTGGAGCTGTGAGCTGAGAATGCAGGAGTGACAACAGGAACAGGCTCAAAGCTCATGCAGACATGTGTTTGAGTTCACTTGTGACACAGTGTTTCCTTGGATTGAACATAAAGAAAAGGTTTTTCTCTGATTGTTGTGTGAAATGACACAGTCTCTGTTATATTGAGACATTTCTCTGCAAGTAGGAGTCCAGTAAACAGGATGACAAACTGAGCATACACTATGGAATTTTAGACACAAAATCTGAAAAGTATTAAGGATTTAAAGAAAAATGCAACATGTTACAGCCAAACATGGTGAATTCAACTGCTGAAGACAAAATTGTTTCATGCTAGTCAGTAGCTAAAGCTGAAACTGGATAAGATGGACACCTGAAAGAGAAACTGGATGTTAAATGCGATGAGGCAGTAAAATATGTCAGATTTCCAGGCCTTACATACTAGCCGAGTGTATGTGTATTTACACGAGTAAGTGCACTGGTGTGCATTTCTATGCGTATGTGCTTTGTTTTCTTGTACTATCTACAGTATGGAAAGACCTTGCTACTGCAGCTAGTGAAATGGTATATGTGTGAAATTGTTATTTTATGCAGTCACAACTGCTAAAGTTTGAAGTAACAGAGACTGACTAAAGCCAATTATCCTGCTACAGACATGACCAGAAAGACACTGTTAAGCCACAGAAAAAGCCCAATGAACATACAGCACAGGATTGGAGACTAATACACATCTGCATGTTTCCATGTGTAATAAGTAGAAATGAAAACAGGGATCAATGACAGGGCAGACATGTTGTATGTCCTATAGGAAGTCATTCTTCAAGCTAATAAGGAAAGACATTGAATCGAGGGCATGTGCTTAAAGTAAGAAAACTATTATCATTATAAGTCTTGTTTTATTCAAAGAGCCATAACAGTAAAAATGCCAGGAGACCTAAAAGCTTAAATATTCCTCCTTTTTTGTCTGTTTTGTTATAACAAGGATTTATTTAAGTTGTTGATGCTTTATCACTTTTCCACTATATTATGCAGAGGGAAGTGGAAGTGCCAATTGATGTACACCAAAAGGTAGCAGCGTTGGTTATTGCTTTAAAGAAGAAAAGAAGGTGAGAGGAGAGATGAGATAAACATGAACATGCTGCATGCGGAGATTTACCCTATTCATTTTTTTTTCCTGGCTTAGAATCAGCTTATAAGGGGTGACTATACGAGACATTTACTATAATCAGACCACATGCAGTTAGTCTAGTCAAGTCACGGTTGTTTCTAGTGCAACAAAGTGGACCAAAGTGGTGTACAACGACACACCAAAATCAAACCAGAGAAAAGCAGAGATAGCATAACAATGCTATCCCATGCGGTAAATACTATTTGAGAAAGATATCATTAAAACAGGACATTAACCCCCTGATGCCTGAATTTATTTACAATTATTATTAAAAAAAAAATCATTATTTGTGTTTTTGCTTTCAAGCTGATGCTACCTCTTAACCTTTAACTTCAGGAGTGATACTATCTCTCAGTTACTATCCTAGCAGCAGCATTCCTCACCAGTTGCAGGTGAGATAAGAGGACAGGATGATTACCAAATTAAAAAAAACAAAAACAAAATCCAAGCCAGAGGAAAATAAGGCATTTGTAACAGTCTTCAGGTCATTAAAGGAGAGGAGATGGAGGAAAGAAGATGCTTTGTGTTTGGTGTTTTATAGGTGGAAAAAGCAACAACTGCAGTATTTACATGTTTGTCAAAGTTTAATCCTTGTTTAAAGATGACACTGATATTGCTGGCTTTACAATGATAACGTTTAGATGCCAAAGGACCTAAGTGATCATTTTGATTGTCCAATTTCAACCACTTTGGTCTTCTTGTCATTTACATTTGTTCCTAGGCTGTGTAAAAAAAAAAAAAATTGTCCATTTCCTGCTATAGGTGTTTGACACATAACTTAACACATTCGTAAAGGATTTGAATTATGAACTTTATTCACAATTATCATTCATCATTTTAATGATTAGGAATTGCCTGAAACTAATTTGAGCAGTGTCACAAATTTCCCTAAGCGGGTAAAACGCACCATTAAGAGAAGTTCTTTCAGAAGAGAAAATACATAAACTGCAGGTTTTAAAGGCATGAATGCTGTAAACTCTACATAAGTATATAACACATTAGAGGTAGAGTGTGATTTAATTTCTGTTAATAGGCAATAACCAAAATCCAGCATTATCGTTTTTATTTACCAAAACAGAGACTGACTAATTATTAAAAACAGAAGAGAAGCTAAATTAGGACCAATAATGGATGGCAATCCTTGATAAAGTGCATACAACCTTTTTTCCAGTTAAGCTTGTAAACATTTTTCCTCCTGCTCTCACATGTGACTCCAAAGTTCCTGATCCGGTCATAAATATGACAGATGATTAAAAATGATCTGAGTCACAACAACACAGAACCATTTCATTTAGAATTTTAGTTCTGTTTTGCTAAATTACTTAGACTGGAACAGACTTCAAGCTTGTTACATCGTTCATCATATCTAAATCATATTTATAGTCTGTAAAAACAAATGTTATGTTATATTTCAGATTAATTGTAATAAATGTTTCATGAGCTTGATTATATTGATTCATTTTTGTGTATTGCAAATTGTGTCAAGTAAACATTCTGTTTCTGTGATTGTGACAATGTTGCCCTCTGTCATTTAAATGTACGACTTCCTTCTCAGCACTTTGTGGTTCAAAGGTTTCACTTCCTGGTTGACACCATTAGTCCAGGAAGTGTGAGTCTGTGTTCGGTTTTGTGGTGACAAGAGCACCACAACAGATGTCCACAATAAGACCAAATGTCACAACAGGGCAGCTACACACAACCAGGAGAACACACAGACCAGACTCCCAAACCCACAGCAGAGGGAACACAACGGCCGTGAAAACAAAAGGACAGCGTTTTTTTTTTTCCTGTGTTTGATTCTGGGAGCACTCCCCCGGCTCTTCTCCCAGCCAGCAGAGCTGAGAGCTGCTTGTACAGGGCTTTCCCTGCAGCCACTGCTACAATAACACATGCCCCATCCGCCTGACTGGCCCTGTCACACCACAGCACACCAAAACCCACCGCAACCAGCCACAGACAGGCTCGGCCGACACACAAGCACACTTACCCTAACACCAGACTTCCCACGATTAACCATTACTCTGGGAGGCTGGGGGGCTGCTTTTAGAGATCTCCCTGGCCAGAATGACTAAGCGGGCCACAACAACGCCCCAAGCCCCATTCTTTCCCTGACATGCTAGAACTATGTATTCATCCGCTTGCTCATTCAGGGACAAAATAGATCCGCTCAATAGCAGCAGTAGCAGCAGAGGTTCTGAAATGTGACTGGTATTGATGATATGCTACCCAAAATGCCCTTCAGTTCTCTTAAGAAAACCGTTGACAAACGCACCACAGTAGTTTAACCTTAAAGGCAGCACAGACATTTACTTCCTCTGGCCCGCCACATAATTTTTACCTCTGACACTTTCAATGCTGCCTTTTCTAATTTTCAGTATAGACCTGGTATCCACGTTGTCTGACTCTCATACTGCTGCCTCTCTTTCACTCGTGCTTCCTCCCACCCTCTTGCTGTTTCTTATAAGATTTGACATGGTATGATGAGATGGCACATGGCCTGCACTCCATTGCGTAATTAAGATTAATGGCTCACATGCACTGAGACACAAAAGCACCAGCCGTATGTTTGCATGCGTATGTGTGTGTGCGAGTAAGGACTGACTGTGTGGCAAGTGAACAGCATCTGAAAGCCTGTTAGGGGTTTTGACTCCATTATGCTCAAACCTCGCCACCTCCACCCTCTCCACCTCATCATCTGTTCCTTTTCAATTGTATATCCCCGTCTTATTGACACTGGCAGGGAGCTGAATTGGGAACCGTATACAATCAACAACCTAATCTCTTTGCTCTTTCTCCTCTCCTCTCCCTTTATTCCTCTTATCCTTTGAACACATGTGAATGACTGAGCATTTACACGACAAATACAGGTCGGAATGTAAACCTGTACCTGCTTCACATTTCATCTCTAATAGATCATTAAAACAATTTAACAAAAAACAATTATCAAACATGATATTAGTTACTGTCAAGAAATCCAATTACTCTCCCCTTTGTTTCTGTACTACATCTATTCCAGAAATGATTCGAGCTAAATTAACATCTTTCCACTTGTGCCTCATTAAGACTTTATCTTTCCCTCTATTTTTTTAATTAACTTCCTTTTTTTTTACACCCCCATCTTAGTGAATAAAGAAGTATCACATCTCAAGTGTAAGTCAGCTTCTTCTTTAAGTTCACTTTGATTCAACATGCATCAAGGAAGAAATAACTTTTTGAAAAAAATAAATGTCAGCAGACAGTGAATGCATTCATGATCAAGCAGCATATCAGGATGATCCAAGATCAGAGGATCATTATTACAAAAGGTACAGTCCTCAAATGACATGGTTTGCACTTTTATTGTAAAAAATAGTCACGAGCCAAAGAATGGATGAAAAAAAGATACAGTATTGCATTACTTTTGTACTTTCAATCATTCATCTTAAAATAAATAGAACAATAAGGTGAGAAAAGATAAAATAACACAAAGGTGGAGTAGAAAAGGTTATCCTAGAAAACAGATTTCAGATGGAGCATCAATACACACAGGACTCAAGATATACAAGACAAACGGATACAGAAATAGCTCAAATAATAATATATTTTTAAAATATTGAGAAAAAAAAATAACATTGATGTTAACAGGAAGCATAGAATTCTATTACATAAATGGAAAAATTTTGACTAAAATGTAGACAGACTTTGGCATTTGGCATATTGACCAACTTTTAAAGCTATGATATGCACCATGTTTTTTGACTTACCTGTATTATGTGATTGGCTGCCTTGTTGTTGTGTCTCCCTCATAAGCATGGCTGAAGTTTTAATACATAAATGATCCTACCCTATAACCAAGTACACTGAACAAAACTGATCAGAGCAAAACAGATCGGGCCACCTCTCAGTCCGCTGGCAACTGGTCTAACTCGTGGGCTATTAACACTGCTGGTATGTGTGTTTGTGTGTGTGTGTGTGTGTGTGTGTGTGTTCATGTTGCTGCGACACACTGACACAACCTTGAAACACCACTAAACTACTCTTTACCTTCACCTCACATCCTCCCTTCTAGCACATCGAAATACTTCCCAGTAGGTGTCAAAAAATATTTTTAGAAATATGAAAAAGTCTCACATCATGAAAAATATTCAGAAGTCAGCAAACATTTCCTGAAACAGTATGTTTGGAAAACTACTTGCTGTCCTCCACTTCTCAAGATCCTAACCTCTTTTGATTCGAATTAAAACTGCACTGTGTGTGCGAGAGAGAGTGAGAGAGAAAGAATCATCTATTTCAGACACATTTCTGTCAGGGATCAAGACCAAAGGGAGAGACTGAATGGCAGAGAGCCTATTAGGTGAAGCAATTTGACATTCATTTAGCTAACTCACCATCTTTACTTTGTCCTAAATGACACACACACACACACACACACACACACACACACACACACACGGGTATGTGAGATTTTGCAATTTTCCTGCTGTGTTTTAGTAGCACATGGATAGTTTCCTGGCTGTTTTCATCCATGAGATTAACACACTATTGACCAGGTTTAATTAGCAGGAGCAGTGGGGGAAACTAAGCACAAAAGACCGTAATCTGAACTAAATAAAGAATGGCAATACACAAGCAGGGAAAACATGAAAAGGAAAGAGAATGTACTTTCCATAAACTCTAATCCTCCTTAATTTAAAAATACACCCACACCAACAATAAAATGTAAATGTAAGATAAATGATCAGAAACGAGACTGCTTTGCTGGGTCTGCTAGATATGCAAACTAAGGAGCAGGTCATTACTGAAACTATTATTGGTGAATATTTGCCCTCGATTCACTTCTCTCTTATGCATGAATCAAGGCAAATATAAAATTGACTTCTGATGGGAAAGCAAATACAAAGTAGCGCAGTGGTTTTTGTGTGACAACCTGCACTGCACATATATCACCCTTGGGGGGGAAGGGTGGCAACCCACTGTCATACGTGCATATGAGTGTACCTAAACAGTTGTATTTAGTCTTAATTAAGAATTAGTTAATCATGAATGTATTCTGGGCATAACACATATTAAATCTAAAATCTAAACAACAACTAATCTCCAATCCCCCAGTCTTCAAAAGCCAGATGTGCCTGCTATTTCAATATTGAAATCTACAAATTGGAGAAGCAAATGGCTTGCCCAAGCACAAAGTGAAAGTTTGAGCACTGCTGGTGCGCCTGCACTGGTGGGCAGCCACCAGCAACACTTGCACTGGGCTTTGCCCCAGGTGTAAGCATGTTGTCATCCAATCTTATTTACCAAATTTTAAGAGGGCTTTCAAACTGCTTTTCTCAGTTTGATCAGAACCAAAACCACAGATGGGAAACGTGATGAATAATGAAAATAGGTTGTCTCGGTCTGCATCAAACTGAACCATTTGTTGTAGTTCGTGTCTTGTGTAAAAACTTTTTTTGTTCGATTTTCAGATGTAACATATGAAGGTATTGCTGGTTGAAAAGAGGAGACTAATTCTTTAATTGAAATAGAGTCGACACTATAAAAATTCAACTTGAAAACTCATACAAATGGTAACACTTTCAAGGTAATTTCTGAGCGGACAAAAGAGAGAGCATATGAGAGGACAATGGAGCATTATCACCTGAAAACAAAGAAGATGATATTAATTAAACCTAATGAAACCAATCACATCAAATGTATATACAGTAATGTAGCAAAACCTAACCCTTGGTTTGAATTGTGGGAAAGTGCCTGTGAAGTGAATATATTGGCTTTGTAAAGTGAATGATCAATTTCCCGAAGCACTACTATACCGTAGCTAAACATTCATTATCAGTGAATAATAAACATGGAGATGTAAAATATGTGGTTTGTTGTTTTGTATTTAAACTCTATATCCCCTATAAATTACCTTTACTTATGTCTACCAAGGATATGCACAACACTGCATTGTCAATTCATGAATGCATAAAAGTTAACAAACAGAAAAATCCAACACAGGTAAAATACATTTAGTGTAGCTATTTTACTTTGCATCACACTAATCTTTCCTTAATATCAGTAATGTCGGAAGGCCTCTATCTCTCTCTGCTTATCCCATCTCTCTTCTCTATCAAGTCCCTTTATAACCCCAGACACCAATAGCCAAGAGCCAGCCATGCGCACAATAAATCAACCCCTGAGATATTGCAGTACATACAATGACCTTCACAAGGCAGCCTTCTTAGGCAGGTCAGTGCATCAGGTAAACAGCACAAGACTGTGGCTCAGTGCTTGATCCGGACTCTCAAGACCAATGCGAGCAACATGTAGTCACTGCTTGCATTAAGGATGAGGTCACTACCCTTAAATGCAATCTTGTCAAGGAGAAGACCCACTTACGCAGGTAACATAGCATTCAATGACCTGAACACACAAACACTGGGATTATCTTCCTGGAGGGAAGCCAGCATGCATGCTTAGGAGCAACACACACACACACACAAATCTGTTTTAAATTACAAAATGCTGAAGCCAATGGAAAACTTTGTACAAAAACACATTTTATGAGTGTGTAGTTATATGTGTGTGCGCATTTACGGGTCAAGTTGGGTAAGTGTCCGTGTAAGTGTATAGGTTTTTTTCACAAATTGCACAATACTCAACCAGAGATTGGAGACTCTTAGTCAGTCAACTAAGAACAAAGTGGGCTAATGCTCAGCCCAAATGAATATTTCAGTCAATACCTAAATACTTCTACTCAGCAGCTCTCATCTGGACTAGGAATTTTGCAGCTTTCTCACTCTGCGTTTGTGACAACTGGAAAATGGTCAATGCACAAGATGCACCAAATGCATGATTTGGGTTCTCTTCTGGTAAATTACATCAGGAAAATCTTAAATCCAAACCAAATTTTTCTAATCAGAAGCATTCGTTGCCCTTCTCTGGTAGACCTGATTCCACCAAATTTGCCAGTACAGAAAAAAACCCAGTGCAGCTCAAATCAACGACTCAATACTGCATTTAATGTTTAAGTGTAAAATTCACTAAACACAGAGTTACTGAACCAAATACTCACAATATTTAGACACCAGTTACAAAGCAACCATAAACAGAAGATTTTGAGTGAGGACTTATTCCTCCTGAGGCATTTGCCCACAATTTCATCATGCTCACAATGTCATTCCATCAGAACCATGGGACAACCACGTTAAAACATAGCTTATTTAAATTTTAAACAACTAGCACTAATGATACACATGAAACATTCATTCTTTGTTTTAATCACACACAATAAACAATTATACTCTGCACAAGCTTAAGCTGCAGAATACAAAAAGCCTCCATGGTTTTCTTCAGAGCTTAAGTGCACAAAGTGTATCATTCACCTGTCAAGATGTGGAAAGCAAAGCACTCCACACTTTAAAAATGAGCTTGTCTTTTCTCCTAAGAGGTTACTTTCAAAAAAATCCACGTATTAGATTCAAGAAGACGCATTCTAAATATTTAAACAGAATTACAACAATTTCGGTTTTAACGGATGATGTCGCTAACGTAAGATGCTATAATTCTACACCACAATCTTAAATAGCTTTTCACAGCAACTCAGTGATTTTTAAGGATTCACACTGTCAATGACCAGATCAGTAGGGTCTTACAACTCAACGCCCTTGAGGAGACCTTCAATGAAATTATCTGGAATGAGATTTCTGCTACCCTGGTGGTAGTCCTTACAGAAGGTTGCTGTTCATAGAGTGACTTGTAATATGTAATATGTAATTTATCAGTTCACCTGCAGTGTATAATGCCAGATATAAATGATATAGAATGAGTGAAACCCACAAAGTGGCTTATTTTCAGCCGTGTGTACAGACTGATTTATATAAAATTTTATTGAAATACTTAAAAGGCCTAAAAAATAAATCATCTACCATCATATGTGTAAATTGCTGAATTCAGTTGATTATATAGCCAGGCTGAAAAGGATTTGCAAATACCAACTTTGGAGGAATTTAAGTATGCATACTAATGCCTTTCTATGCAACTTATCAAACGCTAATAAACTAGAGACTGTCAGAAATCCGGTGGTGAAGTTATGTAGAATTGTGGACAGAAAATGAAGGGAGAGAGTCAGATTAACTAAGATGGGGAGAAAAGAAACATCAGTGTTGAGTGCAGTAATTAAAATTAAAAAAAAAAACATGGATATACAGGCATATATTTTTGTTTTATTAGATCACATCACACGTTGATATTGGTGCTGAAGCTGATTTCATTAAGTGTGTTGCGTGAAAATTTCAACTATTATGTCAGTTTTGGTAGTCTGCCCTTAGTGCTACTTGAGTTTAAATTTACGTTATTCAAACAATCCCAGTGCGTTACATATAGTTGTATACACATATATTAAATTTGGAAACTAATAGAAAGAGTAGACAATTTAATTGGCATTAAGGGAGCAGCATTAAATTGGTTTAAGTCTTATTTATCTGAAAAACTCAATTTATACATGTTATCAATGACTCTTCTATGTACACCGAAGTTATCTATGGAGTTCCACAAGGGTCAGTATTAGAGCCAATTCTTTTCATTTTGTATATGTTTCCTCTAGGCAACATTATCAGAAAACATGATATTAATTTTCACTGCTAGGCAGATGACACCCAGCTA
The DNA here is from genome assembly GCA_001698575.1 of Mola mola. Taxonomy (NCBI): domain Eukaryota; kingdom Metazoa; phylum Chordata; class Actinopteri; order Tetraodontiformes; family Molidae; genus Mola; species Mola mola. Next base: position 855,152 of record KV751368.1, on the reverse strand, counting down.
TATTTATCCTTCAAATCTAACGAAAACCAACGGATTAGCTAAATTTCAAGCTTGTCTTAAAGATATTGAAATATGGATGACATGCATTTTTTTGCTTCTCAATTCAGATAAAACCAAAATTATTGCCCTTGGTCCTACACACCTCAGAATTAAATTACTGAATTACATAATAACTCTGGACGACATCTCCTTAACCTCTAATAGCACTATAAGAAATCTGGGAGTTGTCTTCAATCAGGTTCTGTCCTTTGACTCCCATATAAAACAAATCTCTAGATCTGCCTTTTTTAATTTACGTAACATTGCACAAATCAGACACTTTCTGTCTCAAAAGGATGCGGAAAAATTGGTCCATGCCTTTTGTCACTTCCAGGCTTGACTAATGCAACTCCTTATTATCAGGCTGTACTAACAAGTCACTAAAGACCCTCCAGCTGATTCAAAACGCTGTTTGTGTACTCATTGGAACACGGAAAAGATCCAGAATAGAATTTAAAGTTCTAAATGTCTAAATGGTCAGGCACCTTCGAATCTTGAAGAACTTATAGTGCCTTATCACCTAATTAGAACGCTAAAAACGCTAAGCAGAGCCTTTAGCTACCAGGCCCTTATTCTCTGGAACCAGCTCCCAGTTGAAGTCCATGGGGCAGACATCCTCTCTGTGTTTAAGAGTAGGCATAAAACCTTCCTTTTTGATAAAACTTATAGTTAGGGCCAGCACAGGCCAGCCCATAGTTATGCTGCTATAGGGGATATCCCAAGATACACTGAGCCCCTCTATTTCTCTATCTTGTTCTTTCCATACTTCTTCTACTTTCTAATCTGTCATGTCCCAGTATTTCTGTTACTAACTTCCCTCTGCCTTATTGTCTCTCAGCCACTTGAAGACGGGGGCGTGACGGTTCTGGTAGCGACCTGCTATCCGGTGGAAATGTGACCTTCTGTCTGGGATCATGATCAACTTCACCTATCCTATCCAGCAAAAGACAGAGTGGCCTGGAGTCCTGACCTGGATCACCGTCTGGTTCCTGGACTCTGCTCTTTAATAACATGCTTCTGGACTCAGTTCTCATGTTTTCATATCCATAGGCTGTAATGCTTGTCATATTATTGTGCTCTGTACTTGTGATATCTATTGCATGTCTACCCGTCCCAGGGAGAGGGACCCCTCCTCTGTGGTTTTCCCTGAGGTTTCTTCTTTTTCACTGTCTAGGGTTTTTGGATTTTTTTCCTCACCTGGTTCGAGGGTCTAAGGATAGAGGGTGTTGTTATGTACAGATTGTAAAGCCCTCAGAGGCAAATTGTTATTTGTTTGGGCTATACAAATTAAACTTGATTGATTGATTGATTGATTGATTGATTGACCACTAGCATCGGTTCACTACTTAGAATCAAGAAAACTATTGTATCAAAGTATCAGGACAAAAAAGAGAAAGATTTTCTCACATTTTTTTACTGTTTTTCTGATAATATACATACAGAGGACTGAAGAGAAATATTTCATGATGTGTCCGTCGCAAATTGTGTCTTTCAGAAACAATATGAGTGACTGGGTTCATCTCTGGAAAATCACCTTATGATTCAAGGTATCCAAAGCAAAATGCATTAGGAAGGGAAATTTTTAAGTATTGTACTTGTACATACATCTGTTTTCTCTTCAAGTAGACTGCTGTGAGATGCCTACTTGTGTGCTAGTGCGCATGTGTGAGTATATTCAATGCACAAGTGTGATGAGAGAATGTTTGTTTTAGCTCCCGTCGTTTTCAATCCATCTCCTGAGGCTAGAATAAGCAGCTCTCTTTCCCACAGGCCTCTGCTAAGCCTAACTGAGCATCTGGCCATGCAGGCTCTAATCAACACTGGCATGGCCATTCTGTCTGTGACAGAGGGTGGGGAGGAGGGAGAAAGTTTCACTTTGTGGGGGGGTCGGAGGTGGGAGACTGGTGTCAGCATAAGGCAAGACGAGGAGGAGGGTCAGGGTTAGGTAGAGAGTGAAGAAGAAGAAGGAAGGAGTAGGTAGTGGAAGCGATAAGTGGGCAAAGTCAAAGTGAGACAAAAAAGGGGGACAGTGCAAGAAAGAGAGAAAAAGTGAAAAGATATGATGATATATTTGTAATTGTGTGAGTGACATGAGAAAGAAAAAGAGTACAAAATATTGTACTGTAATGTAAGTATTCCTAACTGTTGTCATGAGTTTCTTTCCTACAAAGCTGAGGTGCCAACCGCATCACTGCACAGAGGAACGCATGCATCTGCTCCTGGAAGAGAACCTTGTGCTTGTGAGCAATGTAAGCACTGATGGAGTCCTCCTGGCTGTAATTTTGGATTGTTTATTTAGCTAACCTCTCGTTCATGTGTCAATGCTTGTTTCCTTCTACCCTGTGATACAGTTGGTGGATGTAGTTTGGTAGTAGTTCAACATGATTTTCAGCTAACGATAAATGTGAAAGATCACTAAACTAAACATTTTAGAAGTTAACTTACTTCCATGCTGCTGTGCTCATGTTTTTGTCATGCCTGTGACTTGTATATTGATTCTACTCAGCGAAAATTGTCAACTCATCTAGTCAACTACAAATAAGTTTTAATTTGCTGTACAAAATAAGAAATGTGTAAGACAATCAAACAGCAATGTAACCCATTGCACTGTTACGACATGTGCTTACTATATTTAGCTCTACCTGTCCATCACTGTTATGTGCGTCAGTGTTAAGCGGCTTCTGCTGTTCCAAAAAAATATTTACTGTTTACTAGACTACAGTAGATAACATTTGAACATTCTGCATGTTTCCACCATTATCATCAAGTGCCAAGTTTAAGACCACAGCCAAAGGTCCAACACTCTATTATGCTGAGCTGTGTGTGCATGTGTGTGTGTGCAGCGGACCGGTGCAAGTGTAATATAATAAAACAGCAGGTTTGGAGGTTCTCAGGCCAATAACTGTGAAATTGTTTATCATGCGACCACCACACAGTAGCTGATAGTGAGTTTTAAATGTGTGAGTGTGGATAAGACAGAGTGAGACAGAAGATAAAGACATTCTGCTGATACTGGAAAAATAAAGATGACATGTGCCATAGAGGATCCTACTGATTGCTTTTGACCCGATCTGTTCTTCTCTACGTCTCACATTGTCCTTCCAAGTTCTCCCTCTTTCTTGTCTCTTTTTGATCAATTTATGATGGATGTATTTCCCAGGTCAAGTGTCCGTGGCAAATTATTTATTTTTGATTACTGCAGTCAACACAGCGCTCAAGCAGGGATTCAGATATGGTTCCATTAGCGCAGCTCACACTCTTGGTGTGACAAAGTCTGGTGTCCAGATAGCAAATATGTTAAATATGTCGAATGGCTTTTTGATGCATTGGGAAGCACAAAAAACTTTTTTCTTGAGTCAAGTCATTAATAGTTAAGTTGAAACATTTAATGTAATTGTAATAAGTGAAGGCAGTAAATTTTGAAATTAGAGGACAAATTAGTTTGCTTAAAGAATTACAGATTATGTTTGTGTCCATCCAACCATCAAAAAAAATACACATTGTTACACTGTTACGTCCATTCAGAAGATTGGTTTCCATTAAAATGTACGACATATTTTAACTGAATTTTTAGTTTCATCAACTAGAATTATGTAAATATAATTAGTGAATTGAGATAGCCAGCATGTGGCAAAGTTTCTTTACCATAGCAGAAGTAGAAAGCGCAACCTGATAATGCAATTAAAGAGCGCAACTAACTAAACATAGAGGAAGATGGAAGGGAAATTGCAACAAAAATAGCACAATGGACATTGGAAATACTATAGAAAGTCAACTAGTATTACTGATATGTGCTTTTCATCTGCAGCTGCCTCCATTGCTTCTCTCCTGCAGTGGAAAACAGGTGAGTTGGGTGACATTTCAGTCACCTTATCTCTAAATATCCTCCTTTATTCGCTTAATCTGTTCCCATTGCACATATTCACATTTACCTTTTATTGATACACCAACATTTCCACCTCATTCAAGCATAAAAAATTTTTATGCAATATTTCAGGATTTTATCCAATTTTTCAGTGTTTAAATTCATGTCTTCCGGGTGCAAATCACAAATTTGCAGAAAAATAGGCGTACGGACACCCATCTAATGTCTCTCTTTGGCAGTACAAGTGCAATATGGATCTAAGTATTGTTCAAAATAGCAGAACTTGTATTGATGGTTACTGAACTGAAGCAGAAATTAGCAGTTAAATCAATTTCTCACAATCACAGACAGGCGTAAACAGTGTGGTCAAATACACATATCTGTCTGTTTTTCTATCTCTATCTCTCTCTCTCTCTGTATACCAACACAGCGGGAACAGATGACAAGACATGAATAAGCAAACAAAACATACACACATTTAAAAACACATACCAAAACTATGGTATACACACACCTTCTCATTACATCATAACAAAAATTCCAACTTTGACAATATTAGAAATCAAATTTTATGGATTTTATTAATTTTGTGCAGCTCAACCTTCAGCTGCTTCTCTGGAATGTTCTATTAATCGATAAGTAGTTTAGAATCTTAATAAATTCAATCTGACTCCCACAAATGAGAATGAGAGATGGACTGGGTCTGCAAATAAATAGAAAGAATGAGAGGTGGGGAGAGGAAGGAAGTCACGGCTCGCTTCATCTAACCAAAATGTGCCAGTGTCAGTCCTGTTGCCACAGAGTGAGGGGTGTGTGTTGGGCGAGGGAGCCGGGGCATGTGGGAGGAACATGCAGGAATCTAAGAAGCATTAGATTATTGTCCATTGCAGAATTTCTTGTCCTTCCCACATTTCCTCCTTATTCTATTTGTCCTTTTATCCAAAAACCACATCCCAAATTACCACCACAATCCCCCCCATGCCGCTTTTCCTGTCATCTTACATATCCTTTGAAACTTCCTCAGATTCACTTTCCATCATTATTTTATTTAAGTTCCCTCACAGTTTCTTTTTCTATTTCCTGTTCCTCCCTCCCTTCTTCTCATCTCTCCGCAACCCATCTCAGTACCGCTGACATAGATCCTGGCAGGGCAGGATGGTGTTACCATGGATACTGAAAACTAGGGGAAACCCCCCCCACTTCCCTTGCCCTCAGCTCATAGCCCCTCTGGCATAACTGAGAATTGCCGTGGTGATCCCTGGAGCATACCCTGGTACATCAGCACGCTGACACAACAACAAGCACACAATCGCACACATAGAAAATTTACAAAGAAAAAATACACATTTGCCTAACAATATTGCCCTGAAAGTCTAATGGATGTATAGAATCATATAGGAAAGTTAGAATATTAATGAGAAAATGAGGGGCTGCAATAATGGATCAGGCTTTTTCTTTTTTTTCTGGCCATTTAGATTCATTGTGTCAGGTGATATCTGCCAAGCCTGGGAGGGACAGTGCCTCACTGTGTGCCATAGAATTGATTGGCATCCAGAGAGCAGGACCTAAAATTAAAGGTCAAAACATTATCTCACAAGTAAATTCTCAGTAAAAATTGATTCTTAAATGGATGGACAGTCCATCCTGTTGCTCACTGACCCTAGGGGCAACTTAAAAGTTTTGTTGAAAAGAACCAATAAGGGAGTAACTGGCCTGTCCAATATAACCATGCAATAAAATTGGCTAGATTGTGTTACAAGTGTGTTTTGAGTCTAATTTAACCAGTTTATTTTCTTTTTCTAATTTCTGGTATTAATCATGTAGCCAACACCTAGAGTTCTGTGTACCAACCATTTCAGTTTGTTTTTGCAATACTACCATCTTAAACAAGGCCAACAATATTGTGTTTTGAGTTTTGTGTATCATTTTATAGCTTCTCATTAGTGTTCCTTAAATATCTAAAAGCAAACATTTAAATATTGGTCAAAATCCACATGTTTTATCATCAAAATGTTATTTTCCTTTGCCTTTTTTTCAATGTGACCTGATTTAGGATTCTGATCATTTTGTTGTGACATGTAAACTATGTCTGCCTGCTTGTTACTTAAATTGTTTACGTAAATCCCAATGATGTTCAATGGTAAATGGTAAATGTCCTGTATTTATATAGCGCTTTACTAGTCATTGTTGACCACTCAAAGCGTTTTTACACTACATGTTTTGCATTCACCCATTCACACACACATTCATACACTGGTGGCAGTGACTATCTCGCAGGGTGTCACCTGCTCATCAGGAGCAAATCACACACACACTCATACACTGATGGCGCAGCATCAGGAGCAATTTGGGGTTCAGTGTCTTGCAGATAATCGACATGTTAACTGCAGGGTCTGGGATCGAAAAAAAAACTTTCCGATCACTTGACGACCGCACTACCATCTGAGCCACAGCCGCTCAAGGATGTTTTCTGTCATACAGTAAAAAATTGTAGCATGGTATGATTTGGGACCCATTACTGAAAATGGACAAACTGTATCTATTGATGCAGATACTATTTGTTTTGAAGACCAAATTCTTTCCGTAATGTATTTCTGACAGTTTTTCACATAACATACAGTAACAGGTAGACAGTAATGCTGAGACATTACATAAATAACATAACATTACAAGGTCATATCAAAAGTGTTTGCTGTAGATAACATTTGTTGTGATAAATAGCTAAATTCACTGGATGGTCTATTGTTCTGTTGTTCTTTGGCATAGACAAACTACTACAAGACATATGACAGCATCCCAAAAACCTGCATTTGTTGGGTTTTTTTAGCTGTCAATGTGGCCAATTTGGGAGGGCTATCAAGTCGGGTTAGGTATCAAGACCTGGTTCCAAATTAGTCCCGTTTCCAAAGTTACAATAACAAAGGAGTCATTAAGAAATTTTAATTTTTGCTATGTAAACAATTCCTAAATAAACTATGCACACGACACGGGTCTGGTTAAAGTTAGAGGGATACACTGTCACGACCACCGACATACAAAAGTCTTGCTTCATTTTGTTAAAAAGATGTCAAATCAATGTATTTGTAACTTTTACTGTTTGGATACGGAGTCAAAAAGCTGAATCAGAATCAGAACCAGCAATACAACAAAACCCGGTGGCCAACCTTTCAACCAACAGGAGTCACAAAGGCAACTAGCAAAAAGCAACAGTTTTCTTCTAATCGCCAATGTCAAGCCTGCACAGCAAAGAGCATAATGTTTAGTGGAGTTACAACTTAATGTAAATTAAATTTTAGAATCTAATACATATAATAATCATTTAATATAATTATTAAATTTAGCATACAGTTATTGCATAGTCTGGAAACAGTGGTCAAAGAGACAGTGTCTCTGTCATTAGCAACCTCAGCTTGGGGGGCAATGCGATCGTTACAGTTTCCCCTAGAATCACAAAAACATTACCACCCTATTAATGCTGCTACCAACCTAGAGGGGGAAAAAAAAACGGTTTAACCTGCACAATAATTATGGGCATCAGTAGGTTTTTAAATGGTGTTATACACAATTTTGACTAAAAAATAAGTAGGTACACAACTTATACGTGCATGTTACCCTAAATTACACCACTGGGCCCCACTAGTCATCTATCACAACCTGAAAAGGAGTGCTGATAGTTTAAGTTGAAGTGTACTTTATCACAGCAAGAAGCAAACAGTTACTGTGTACGAAAACCTGCCAGTAAACATTCATGCAACATACGCCTGAATGCTTGAAGCAGAAGTTCAGATACATATATTTGTATGAGTAAGGGTATATGAGTATATGTTTCCCCATTTCAGCAGTATCTCATCCAGACATTGGTTAGCTGAAAATTAAGTTTTTGCCAGTCAGTGTTTTTTTTGTTGTGCAGCCCTAATGTTGACATTTCTGAGGTGTGCTCTTTTCTATTGAAATGGCACAGTATGATGATTTGTTATCAGCCTGTTAGTTAAGCTGTCTGACCATTAATGGTGCTGTCTGTAACAAGCGTGGAAAGTTCAGAGTAAATATGGCTGTATTTAACATCATAGATCTCATGGGAGATGATCTTTACAAAGACCTTTCAATAGAGTAAACACATCTGTCCATTTATTCCATTCACAGTATGTGAATGGAATAAAATGTTTGTGTGATTAATAAAACCATAAAAAAAAAATTAAAAAAATACCATATTCGCTTCTACCGAGATAGCCACAGTACATGCTGCTTGGGAGATTGATGATAGGGAGGGAGAGCAAAATATCGCAGAATAGAGGGCCAGTTAAGCATAACTTTTCGATGTGTCGTGGTTCTACTTTGTGTTTGCAAAGACTTAAAGCCTCTGTAGTCAAAGCTACTCTGACACAAAACTCTTTACGGGGACCTGAGCTAAACCTATTGTCCTTCTCTCAATCTCTCTATGTCTCTGTAAGTGTACATTACCCCTTGTCTCACCCTGCATCTTGTTTTGTGTGTGTGTATGTTTGTATCTGTATGTGTGCTAGGAGGGCATACATATTAGTATGCATGCATTTGACAGATCCACTCAGGCACAGAAAGTCTGAGTATCAGAGTCAGTATAACAGCATGGCAGAGAAGAAATTACTCATACTTACACACAGTTCAGTACAGAATACATTGTTCTATTTAAACTGCAATTAAGTAGGCACATAAAATGAGGATAAACTAATTAATAGTTTGCTTGTGACATGCCAGCATCAGGACCTCTGACAACAACTGCTTGTGGTACTGCTTATTGTAGGTGTTGTAACTACATGGAAATCTTGCATAGGACACTCCAGCGAGACCTAATTAGTTATGTGAAGCCATACTATTCACTGGGTTGTGCACGCATACGCACACACCCATGCATACAAACACATAGGAAAAATATCAATCTCTCTACATTTCTGTTTCTGTTTATGGGCTTCCCTATGATTATTTTTCTTTTTACCATTTGCATAAAGTCAGCAGAATACTACTACACTATTTTTTATAAAAAGTCCTGCTATACTTGTAGCAATCAAAGAGTTTTTACTTTTTCAACTTTAGCTCGGCTGTTATGCGTTCAAGGAATACAAAACTTTTTAGGATCTGACTACAGACATTTTTGACAATGCAACAATTGCAATGATTTCAAGAATTGGTATCTTCCTTTTGTGGTGGCTTCCTTTTCTAATCTAAGAAACATAGAAAAAAATCAACAAACTATGGATCCCAAAGGAGCTTTAGAGCCAGAAGGACACACATCGCTGGGTGGTGGACTCAGAGTAATATATCTTTAACCATGTGTTTTTTTACATCTTTAAAAGCATATCTATATGCCAGGCCTGATGAGACAGGTCAGAATGGCCTCTCATTGTGGGGGAATGGAAAAGTTTTCACTGCACTAACAGCTGTCGTGTGTGCCTGGTAGCAATGCCAGGTTTGTCATGTTGTCAAAGTTTTGCAAGCAGGCAGGTGTTGAAGACTGTGGTTTTACTTTCAGGAAACATTAAAGCTGTGGTCTTGTCTCTAGTCTTGCATGTAAGGTCACTATTTGGGCAAAATGGGTCAAAGGGCACTGCTCTCATTTTTGCTTCAAGTCACAAGAAATATTACATATGTCTTGTTCCATTAAACATAATGCTATATCTACACTGCAGCTGTTCTTTTTCTCACACAAGTTTTATGCAAAGACCCAAGGTTTTTCTCTACCCAAAATATGACACGTAGAGTTTTGGAGGCCAGAAATGTATGCGATGCAAAGAAAGTTGCAATGGAAGCCCAAAGCTTTTGCATAAACAGTTTTTGAATCTAATTCCCATCCAAATGTTCTTTTTGCTGACAATTTATTGCATCAAATATAAGGAAGAATATTTTTTTGGTAATAAATTCTCTGAATATAGCAGAGGAAAGATAAAACAGCTTAACCATGCTGAGATGGGAACTCATTTGGTTTGCTATAGCTGAAATGTGCAGGAAACTGTTATGACTTTTTATATAATATTTTAAAACATTGCACATAACATCGTTTTAGTCTAAAACAAAATGTGTATGTGGAAGGATGTTACGTGATGGTTAGGGCTTGCTGGTTTGAGGCCAACATTACACCTGTGTCACCTTAGGCATCAGCAGTGAAGGGATAATTGAGGGGATAATTGCAGCTGAGCTGAGGCTCTGATTGACAGAGTTATAAGTTCACAGAGATTGATCTCTAGAAGGAAACTGAGGACAGATCGTCTGGGTATCAGTGTCTGGTTTTGTATCCACCATAATGTATGACTCAGTAGCTTTGTGCCTTCTACATCTCTAGGTGATACTCAACCCTCTGGCAGCTTTTATGGCACTTAACCAGAAATAGGTGGACTTTGGGTCTGGACGTAAATCATAGAACACAACTATTGCCTACAGATTTCGCAATGACATGAAGCTTCAATGACCTGGAAAGAAAGGCTCAGCTTTGTGCAGTCAATATTAGACATATATTGGGCTTAAAAATCCACATTTATTTGAATAACCTCTGATCCAAGACTTCCTTCAGTACACGCATAATGCAGACAGTGTCCCTGATGGGCCTGTCCCACTTGCATGCATGTAAATTAGGGAATATTCAAAAATTCGGGGCAAAATTGCCCTCTCCCCATTCAAATAAGGTTCGTTGCAAATAGTATCTTGTTCACAACGGCCAGCGCAAACTGTTAAAATGATAAAATTTTATTCCACTGGGACCCGCTTATTAAGTTGGTGTAATCTTTCTCTCTCTCCACTTACTTCAGTGACACTCAGCTGTCGGTAACTGTAGCACATACATAAGGGTTGCCATTGCAATAGCTATGGCAGTATAGTGATTGTAGTTAGGGAAAGCCACCATAATGCCAGGCGCACACAAGGAAGGATTTTTCGGAGGGAAGTGCGACAAATATTTCTAGCTATACACTGTGTTCTGTTTTACAATGTTAGTTGTAGGAAAATTGTCGAGTTTCTGTAAGCTATGTTCAAGAGTAGGTTATGGTCTAAACCTGCTCTCATGAAAATTGTCTTGTGATAACGTTTTTATACTGGCTGGAGCCTATCTCAGCATCTTCGGGCGAAGGCAGGGTCACCCTGGACAAGTCGCCAGTTCATCACAGGGCTGACATATAGAGACAAACAACCATCCACACTCACATTCACACCTACGGACAATTTAGAGAGACCAATTAACCTAACCCCCAGTTTTGCATGTTTGGACTGTGAATTGTGTCTAAATGGTAGTGCCGCTCCCAGTAGGGCGGCACAGTGTTGCAGTGGTTAGCACTGTCGTCTCACAGCAAGAGGGTCTTGGGTTCGATTCTGGGTTAGGACGTTTCTGTGTGGAGTTTGCATGTTCTCCCTGTGTCTGCGTGGGTTCTCTGCGGGTACTGTGGCCCCTAACAGGGTAAGCGGTAGAAAATGGATGGATGGATGGATGGATGGATGGATGTTTTAAATACATTTGTTGTGACTGTGTTTTAGGGATAATTGGGTCATCCAATAAACATAAGTAGATCAATTCAACCAAAACAAACCAGAGCAATCAATACAACTAAACTTCTTTCCCTGAAATGCAACTCACCAGCTACATTAATAGGTCACATTGGGCTTTATGCTGACCTAAAGAGTCAAGACCATGGGGTGGGACTTGATTAAAAAATGTATCCAATTAATTAGACGCTTTGTTATTAATTAATCCAAACTAATCGCATTTCAATATTTGACACGAGAAGTAACAAATTTACGTCTGGTAATTGAGTAAATATATCTACAGAAGCTTAAACATGAAAATCTTGTTTATTTTCCATCAGCCTACTACACAGACCAACAGATGAGTGCAAAAAACACAGAGCAAACACAGTTTGTTCCAGAAAAGCAGAAAATTCCATGACCATAGAAAATGCCAAAATATTGATTGACTTAAATTGCTCCCATTTTTCAAACATCCTGTATAACAAACCAGACTGAGCAAAAATCACTGTTGCAACCGATTAAGAGGCTATAAATGTTGATTTTCCCAGATTTTGTTTGGTGAGTCATTCCATACACATGAAAATAATCCCATTTCAGTCCTCTGCACAGCATCTCCAAAGTCCTTAGACATGGTCTTCTGCAGGCTCAAAGCAAATGATTAGAATTTCCAGTCATCATCTAGAATATGAGCTTTCACACAGAGGTAATTGTTGTTACTAACAGATGTCCAGAGCCACACCCCGTTTTACCTCCCTTTCGTCCTCATACAGCTGCTGGATTTTGTCGACTTTGTCTTTCTGGACGGCAGTTTTCTTAATATGTGTCAGACAAAGCAATCTGCAGCGCCTCTTGTAAGCCCTTATCTTCTACGACGGAGAGTTGTCTACAGTCCACAGCAATCCATCTCACCAGTCAATTGGTCAATTTGTCCGACGTGGTCTTCGACATATTGTTTCTGAATCTGAACCCTGACTTGTGGTTGAGTGTTGACCGGCGTCACTGCTTGCTTGTACTAGCAATGCTATCATCTTTAGCGGCCAAGTTAATGTTACCGACCTGTGCGTTAGCCCCAACAAGTTCTGCGTTGAGGTGGTAATGAAGGGTGGAAGTGCTCCTGTGGTAAGCAAACTCGTTCCTGCATAAAGTGCAAGGAACAGCATTTTTGTTTATACTTCCATATGGAAGTTTTTTATATTTAAATTTACCTTCCACCAGTGGAGTCTCATCTGCCCTGTCCATAATGCTTATCATTGCTTTTAATGTCATATTGTGCGTCTGTATAATCTGTGTGCTTGGAACTGGTGCACTGAGAAACGTTCAGCGTTGTGAATTAAAGTGCGATTAAAATGTGTAAATTTTTTTTAACGTGTTATTTTTTTCTCTAATTAATTAATCGAAATGAACGCGTTAAAGTCCCAGCCCTATCATGGACATCTCCACTCTAAGGCATGCATATACTGTAGGTGCGGACATACTCTAAGACTTAGAAAATTGTTTGTTTTGTTCTGGATGCAGTCACAGTTGTGTCACAACAAAAATGCATGTACTGCATATGTATACGGACAACTCAAAGCGCTTTAAATGAGCCCCCCCCCCCCCCCCACACACACACACACACACAAACACAGACAGTGACGTTGGGACGTTGGACACCGTCATTGTCTTGTGTACTGCGGTCTTGTGTGCAAAGACACTACCATAATGTACAGTTCAAATTTTTTTCAATCACAATTTAGTTTTTCAAATGAATGAAACCTCTGGCCCAGATTTATCTCCATCATTTTTCACTAGTCACAGTAGTCGTTTTTTACTAGTAAATTGGTCTGTATAATATTTTCTCCTAATGCTAATGTCATTATCTAATTTATGAATATTTGCCATGGCCTTGGGTTTGGTGCCATTTCTCAATTTCAGAAAAAGCCATAACTTGATTTTATAAACGCTGCTGTGTTGAAGGCCTATAAAACTTACTGTCAAAAATTTGGACATTGTGAAAAACTGCTGGTGTGTGGAACCTTCACAGAAAAATTGTGTATTTTGAAGAAGCATCACAACCCAAAAAGGTCAGGGCATTCAAATAACTGCAAAAGAAAATTCTTCAGAAGAACAACAGCCAGAAAGCAATGTAATGTACTTGAATGAGTTGAAAGTTGCATCACTTGCACAGGATGCTACATTGCCTAATGAGATATGTCAGGAAACACAGTAGTAATTCATTTTCCTTCCTGGTACAGATTGTCTTTGCCTGGAGAAAACTTAAATCTCTCAAAGAGATTGATGACACAATTGATGACACAAGTGTTCTTACTCACATTAACCTGCCCATTTCAGTGATGCTTGTTCAGCCATCAAGAAACAGCTGCCTAAAGATGCCTGATATACCATATTTCACACGGAGTCTGACACCATTCACTTGATCATCTGCCTGAACCCGACAGCAGGCTGAGTGCCCTCTGACCATACTTCACCTAAAGGATGTAACTTCTTGACAGGAAAGCCAGATGTAGCAGGGTCTCCATTCAATCATACTGGCAGAAAAAAAATCTGATAACTCATAGTGTTTGGACTATGGATTATGGTGTTTATGATGGATATATATGTACATTATCAGAGTATTCCTTTTTGGACCTCTCTCTTTTTAAAATATGAAATTAAATATCGATCTGTCTGATAAACAGTTGAAGCTAAAACCTCTTTACTATCAAATGCTCAACTGGCTTCACAACTGTAATTGTGTGATTTGGAAATCACTATGCCAGGTTTCTGCTAAACCCAGTCAAGTTAATCTTCCTGTATTGCTACATTTATTTCCAATAGCAGGTAATTTCTTTTGGCTCAAAGGGACAAGGGGATAAAAAAAAATGCACCAGCCAAAATAATAAATTGACAACTATGGGAGTCACATTTACTCTACATATCCCAAATTAGGGTGGAGCCAAAAGTGGAGTGGTAGAGGAAGTGTGTCAGAGGAATATTCCAAACACTCAGTACTGACAGATGAGATGGTAGGAGGCAGCTGTACTTACATGAGACAAAATATTTTTTTCTACTTGTGGCACTGGGAGAGAGGGACAGAAGCATGGATGTGCACAGTGGATTAAATGTGTGGTTGAAACATGTGCTTCAACAGCTGCAGAATACTCAGCGGAGAGAGAAGAAGCACACCATTAAAAATATGCATTTGGGTATAGTTTTTTATCATATGATTATTTTGCCACAAACATTTAACCACCTAGCTTTCCAAAATCTAAAATGGAAAATCTACCCACATTTGGAGGTTGACAGCTGTTGACTTTGGCACATGGTGGAAAATTTGGCTACACTGAAATATGGATCATGAGTCTGCAAAATAAATATGCAGGCTAAAAAGACCCATACAGTAATTGTTTTAAGTATTACCAATTCATCAATACTGTACTATAGCAGTTCAACAATAAATCTTAGTTAACTATAATGTCTACTATAAGCAGAGCCGGCCCTACCCAATGTGGCGCCCTAGGCAAGATTTTATATGGCGCCCCCCTCCACGGCGATTTACATACGCTTACAAAAGAAACTGAATAGCATTGTGTTTACCATTGTCTTTAATTTATAAGATAACATGTCACCCAATTTACATGCTAAACAAATTACAAATAAATACAAAAAAATCTGAAATACAATATAAATACCCTTACTACAAAATAAAAATCCTGTAAATAAGTGAATAAATAATAATAATGGTAATAAATTATAAATACAACAATCAACATCAAACATCAAATTTAAATAACCACAGAGTTTGCACACAATAACTCTATACATAAGCTACATTTACAGTATGCAATAGCTATATACAAAAACTAAATAAAATAACTATATACAAAAGCTATATAAAATACCTATACACAACTATATGCAAAACTATGTACAGAAAAAGGCATTTTACAAACCTTTAGTGGTGCTTTTTATTACTGCATCCACTAGATTGATAAACTATGCCACCCTTTACTCAACCTCACCTCTCCTGCTACAACTCCTTTCCTAGATTTTCTCCCAGCAAAGTCATCTATGACATCATCATATGACAACTCACTGGAAACCACATGATTTATACTATTTATTGAAAGTCTACAGAGACGAGTTTGCATCATGGTAAGTTTTAATGAGTTTAAGCTTAGAAAATCTTCTTTCAGCAGCAGCCACTGTGACAGGGAGAGTTGCAAAGATTCTTAGAGCAACCCACATGTTGGGATAAATTCTGTCAGTTTCCTCTCATGCAGGAAAGTCAACAGATCTATGTTGGTCATATTTTTCGACGGCAGAGGTGGAAAATTGTACGTTTCCATTGCAAGTATAGTGCCATCAATGTCTGCCTGGCTGTCATGGGTCAGAGCAGTGCTCAAGGTTTGGCAATGTTTTAGAACCTCTTCTTTTTTTATGTTATGGAAGTTGAGGAGCACTCCAAATGTGTCCTTTACCTCTCCAAGGTTCTAAAATCTATCATCAACAGAGGATATGGCTGTATCCACAAGCACATTGAAAAATGCAGTTTCCATTTTTTGCAGTGCATCCTCAATGGGCTCATCTTGAGACTCATAGCCAAAGTGCCTTTTTGTAGTTCTCAGCCACTTTTGTTTTTAGCTCAGCCTCTGTTATTATTTCGTTACACATTGCCTTTGCAGTTGTCAGTGTGTCAGAAAAGCCAATGTTTCTGTAGGACATGAGGGCATCTCTGGCATTCTTCAGCAAGTCAACTTCCACACCTAGCTGCATGGAAGGTGATTGCATGAGTTTATTCACATGCTGGATCTTGCTGTGAACTTCATACCAAATAGCTGTACAAATGCAAAAGCGGTAAGATCCAATCTCCTCAGCCAAAGACTGGGCCTCAACTCTCACCACAGGGTCTGCAGTTGTTTCCCTC
>KV751368.1:820774-836977 GCA_001698575.1 Mola mola | reverse complement strand
ATTGCCACCAATTGATGTAAAACCTCACACCACCTTTTTCTCTCAGCATCAACAAGTGCCATCTCCTGTCTATCTACTGTCAGCCCTTTTGCTAAACGGACCTCCATGTCTTTCCATGTTGCCATGTTAGCTTTGTGCTCCTGGCTATCCTCATGGACGTTGAGCAAACGGTTTTTCCAGTCCTTTAGTCCTTCCCTATTCAATTTGTAATCTCTTTTTGAGAACATGTTGCAGCAGAAGCAGTGCAAGCTATCATCCCTATTAGAGTACATGAGCCAGCTTCTCCTGATTTTTTCCCCATTGACTAAGAATCTGGTAAAATATTCTTGTTGACACCTTCGTCCGTCCTTTTATTTGGAAATGTGAAGCTGTTTTGAACTTGAAATGGACCTCTGTGAACTAACTCTCTCCATACTTGATCATTTAGAGAAGATGGCCAGTCAGCAGGGTCCAGTGGTGCAGCCTTTATTCCTGATGCTGCATCACTGGGCTCCTCTGAGGTGGAGGGGACAGTAGGAGTGCTTGAGGCTGCTGAAGTTGTGATATCTGTTGATGGCCCAACATTTTCAGATGCTGGAGTTAAATATCTCAAAAGTACGTCTGAAGAGAGAAGAGGAGTGTTAAAGCTATTATATAAAAATGATGATTCCTACAAAAAAAATTAAAAACCTAATAGATACATGTTGTCTACTATGCATTCATAATGTACAACGTATTTTTTTCTGATATGCATATTAGATTAGATACAAATTTATTGTCATTACAGTGAAATCTTGATTAGCAGATGCAAAGAAGCAGTAAACTGCAGTTTAATATGGCATGTGGGAATGCTAAGTTATGGAGTATTAATAATAATAATAATGTGTACTTTAACACTGATGTAAAGTTTAAAACAATTAACATGCTTTAGACAATTTGAACTGTGACACAACAAACAACTAGGGTTAAAAATCTGATATATAAAGTGGTGAAAAGGGAATAGCATTTTGATTGACTAAAAGCAGGAAAAACGTTAGCTAGCCAGATGTAAACACAACAAATAATAAAAGCGTAGATTAGGCCAATGTAGACACCTACTGAGTAGGTTTAAGCTCTACAATTGATCCATAACAGTTAAGACCCCTCCATGCTGCCCAGCTACACGAATATAAAACTGGTTATTTACTGATTAGCATACCATGTTGAGGCTAATCGCTCAGAAGCAAGTTATCAACTTAACAGTACACCGTGCTAAATAACTGACGCTGTACAATTGATGCTTCATTTCATTACTGTATCTTTACTTTACCTCTTTTTTTCTCTTCCCTGTGCTCCGGACAGTTTAGGTCGTTTTGACATGTTTACAAAGTTCTCTGGGGTCACATCAATAAATTTGCCCCTCCATCCACAGAGAGCGAGTAGGTACCAATCAGCCGGAGGGGGGGCTTAGTTGGTATTATCATTTGTAGTAATATTAATTGGGCATTGCTTTACATTTGAATCCATGTAAGCTTTTCCATTTTAAGAGTTAATAGTAATAACTAGTTTTAATATAATTATATTGAAGGTGAATTTTTTTTCCCGAATTTGTGGCGCCCCCTGGAGTCCACGGCGCCCTTAGCATTTGCCTATATTGCCTAATGGGCCAGCCAGCCTATTTTGACATGTGGGAAACCTTGGTGTTTGTACAAGTTAAAGACCCTTAAGGGGAACTTCAGTATCTTTATCTATATTTGTTCAGTGCTAACCCTTTCCCACACATGCTCGCAACACGAGACTTCAGGCTAACTCAAGATGAACCCTGAAATTGAACAACACAGCTCATTAACATATGTCCCTCCAACACTTTCAGTACACATCCTGTTGAGGAAATTCATGAACTTCAGTTGCAATACCTTTGTAAATTAGTTAACCTGTTAGCAAAGTTCAAACCTTGCCACCAGGTTCGAAACCATCCTGACCTATTAAAATAAATTCAAAATCAGTCTCATTTAAGAAAATTACTGCACTGCAGATAGAACTTATTATGTCTATCCTGAATCATTATTGACTGTCTGAGGGTTTGTGTGTAAGAGAGGGATCTGTGAAAGCATGCTTGTGTACTTGCATTATTGCTTTGCAATTCCTATAGGCCTATTATAACAAGCAAACATGCAAACTGATCAAGTGAGACTTGAAAAATTACGTAAAATGGCAGGCAGGCCTCAGTTAAATCTCTGTTATGACATTTAAATTCCTCTTGGTGGACTCACGTCTCGAGAAACTTTGTGTCTGCTAATGATGCCCTGAAAGGGGACTTTTTGGTAGAAAAAGCTAGAGGAAGGACAAATGTCTAATTCTTCTCCTGTTTTTGTTCCCTCCATCATCAGTATCGCCGTTAATGGAGTGTCTGTTCATTTGTCATTGGTGGTGCACCGCTTGAAGTCTAATTGGATGGGCAGGGGCAATGGTTTGTTTAACCACAGGCATGACAAGATAATGGGTCAAAAACACTAGCACAAAATTACTCTGTACCTTGTCTGAGACACAGTGCTGTATATGCCTGCACCTTTTGTTGCAAACACAGACACATAAGCATACACAAAATTATTTTCTGTTTAGTACATGTCTTTTTTTGTACGACCATGTTTCATCATTACTGGTTTCTGAGTCTATATCAAACACACATAAATGTCTCACACACACATTCACGAATGACGCCACAAAGCTCAGATTCATGGTATAGTCCAGGGTATACTCAGGTATGTTTCATGTAAGAATTTAGATTTGTAATTGCTAACCCATTTTATATCCTCTTATCAAACATAACAGGTAACAGTAGGCGGGCTTGATGCCTTCATCATCCTTGGAAAATTATCTGAATTGCTCCATCCCCATGTCAATGACAGCACCGACAGTGACAAAGAAGCTTATTACTCGACTACAATTTAGAATTAAGATGTAAGCCATGTGAACACTTTTAAACAGCAGGACCCTGTGAATTACGCTATTAAAATATCTCTCTATGTCTGGACTTGACATTTCTATTTGTCAGTCACATAATAAGGCATTGCATCTGGGCTCCATAATATACTTTCAGCATCCACATTGCAATTTGCCCATGTTCAGTAGTCACATCCTATGCAATGTCCAGTAAGGCAAATTAACTCCAAACATATCTACAACCGTTTATGGCTTGGCAAAAAATGAAGTAATCCCAAGGCTTCTACAAATAATCTGCTAGAAAAGACTGTTATCTTCCACCAGGAAAATTAAGCAACATGAAAGCAAATAGCATTCAAACTCAATTTGCCAAGTTTATATCTTGTTTTTCCTAACATCTCTCTTTCCTCCACGTGAAACAAGGATTTGACAATAAGGTTTGGATTTTTAAAGTTTCTAAAATAATGAGAACTATAATGTCATGGTTGTAGATTTGTTTTGGTTTTCTGTTCCAGTAGCTGTGAGTTTCTTGTTAGAAAGTTTCTAGTTTATTTCTAGTTTATTTTTGGAGGGTATTTCGTTTTTTCTAGTGTTTGACTTTCTAGTGTTAATTTTCCTTAATTTCATTTCTATTACTTGTGTTGTAGTGTTTCCTGTTTTATTTTGTAGGTTCTGTTTTTCCTTGGGTCTTGCCTTGGTTTATATGTCCTCCTGTGTTCCCGTCTTGTGATTACCCCATGCTTTTTACCTTTGTCTGGTTGTCTGCCCCATTCTTCAATTATCTCCACCCTCCGTGTGTGTATAAGTTCATATGCTCCATTTGTCCCTTGTCAAATCATTGTGTGCGTGATTGTGCTGCACTTCCACGTGTTCCCAAGTTTTCTAGTGCATATTCTGAGTTTTGTTTTTTGAGTTACATTAAAATAAATTCCCAAGCCAATTCACTGCCTAAATTGTCTGCATTTTGGGCTCAAACCCTGCTCCAGAGTTCTCTCAAACACATCATATTGTCCGTCAATTTGTAGCCCACATGAATATCATGATTCCCATATCTAGGGGAAATTTCCTTCTTCACAGCCATCAACCAGTCTATCCTCTGCACTTCCATCACTGTCCTGTTTGCCACCAAACGGTTCAGGAACAGACTGCAACAGACAATCAGGTTTGCAAAAAGATTCACTGAGGCCGACCTGCCCTCCATCCAGGTCCCGTAATGGTGCATGGTCAGGAAATGGGAAATTAACTTCTCTGCAGGCCCCTCTCATCCCGCACACAACCTGTTTAAACTCTTCCCCCCTGGTAGGCGTTACGGAGCGCTGTACGGCTAACTCAGAGAAAGTTTCTTCCCCCAGCCTCTCACGCTGATGAACTCCTACCAGTCAGAGTCTCAGGAAAATTTCTTTGCAATGACTCTTTACCTCATATGCATATTTGCACATCTCTTCATTGTATCTTTTGATCAAAATACGTACTCTTTATAATTGCACTAACCATCTCCTACATTGCACGATGCACAGACTTTTTATCTTTATTCAATTTATTTTTACTTAATTCTATTTTGTACATTGAAAGCTGAGTTTTGACCAGAGTCAAATTACTTGATTGTATGCACAAACAGGAGTGTGGAGGGGGATTCAAAATATAGTTGAGGGGTCCTTGGTTTTGACTGCCGGTGTCCAGGCTTATCTTCATAAACAACCCCGTCTGAGCCAGCAGCACTTTGCCTGGTTTCGCAGATAATTGGCCATTTGTGCGTTATTTGTCCTTGCTTACAGGGGATTTGTGTCATGTGCTCTAATTGGACAAAGAGAAAGCAAGTGGTACAGTAAATGGCCTGTATTTACACATCATTACTTCGGCAATACAAAATCTCGTGCAGTGCAAACACACAAACTCATATTAATTACAGAGGAAAGGAGAAAGTTAGCTACAGGGAGATAACAGAGGTATGTAAATTTAGAAAAGGAGCACACCACAATTAAGATACTCAATACAACTTGCACTTTGATTCACAAGTGCAACTCTGCCATCTGGAACATAATGATCTCAAGGAACTCAAATTATAATTGTATCCAGTCGATGAAATGTTAAAGGGAGGTTGGGCAATGAGATCATAGATGGGTACAGCCTGTATTGTGTAATCACTTATGTAATTGCTGTATAGGGGTGCAACATGAATGGATCCCATGAACAAGAGAAAGAGCTTTAGAGATCGTCTGTACTATTGGGCTGAAACAACATAGGCCGAGTGTCATGAAGGTATCTTTCTCTTCAATTCAGATGAATAAAAAGTTCTACAGGTAAGATTTTGATTTTGTAGTGAACTGAACACTTTAGGCCAGAATAACCCTCATAATTTTAACCCCTTGATGCCTGAATGTATTTACAATTATATTAAAAAAATTAATTATTTGTGTTTTTGCTTTCAAGCTGATGCTATCTTGGCTGCAATGCAAGTGGCATGATCCGATTTCGCGATGATGGGCATTAAGGGAATAGTGCAACATCCAAAGCAGTGTTAATAAACACGTATATATTATACAGCACAGATGAACCCATTGATATGGAATTTGCAGCCAAAGTACTGTTAAATATTAAAGTGAAAACTAATAATGTTGTCTGAATGTTTTTGTCTGTTTAATATGTATCATTGGGAAATGTAATGCAGGCTGACAAAAATAGGTATGTGTTGAAAAGGTAAATGACCTGTGCTAGCTGGGTGTCAGAGGACAGTGCAATCAAAAACATAATGAGCCAATCAGCACTCTATTCATCCATCCATCCATTTTCTATCGCTTATCCTGTTAGGGGTCACGGGGGCTGGAGCCTACGTCAGCATCTTCAGGCAAAGGTAGGGTCCCCCTGTACAAGTTGCCACTTCATTGCAGGGCCAACATATGGGCAATTTAGAGTGACCAATTAACCTAACCCCCAGTTTGCAGTTTCTGGACTTTGGGAGGAAGCCGGAGTACCCGGAGAGAACCCACACAGACACTGGGAGAACATGCACACTCCGCACAGAAACACCCTGACCCGGGAATCCAACCCAGGACCTTCTTGCTGTGAGGCAACAGCGCTAACCACTGCACTGCTGTGCTGTTCTCCAATCAGCACTAGTGCCAACTTAACGTGCATGCTCTTAGCAGGGCAACCATAGTGTATCAGGGAGTTAATGTACACTTTCAGTCTGGTTTTCCCTTTCATGAACCTCACTTAATCTTTGTCAAAAAGCAGCTGCCTGTCTAATTTTACATTAAATGACCTGACTTTACACTTCAGGTCAACAAATCTTTGATTATTAAAGTGCTGACACTCAAATTGTCCGTAGCAATGCCAGTCTTATAGATGAACTTCAAAATATCACTCTGAAATAGATTTACATCCAGTCTCTTTATCTAAATATATTTCACAAACGGCAGATTTATTTCGAGATGCAGCGTCTCATTTTCAACAAAGAACCAAAGAATTCCCTTTGCAGCCACTTGCACCATCCCACACAGAAAGCTACATGACTGCTGAAAGATCTCATGCTGTGTAACCCAGCAGAAAAAAGAGTCTGTTTTAATTTATGAACATAGGAAGTACAAAAAACTAATATTTGTTTGCTTTTGATGTCAAAATACATAGAAGTGGCTATAGTACAATATGGAAAGCTCAGATGGAGCTCAGTGTCAAAGCTATTCACACATTTACAGTATTCCATAAATTCAAACTACAATATAACATCCATAATCATAATTTAATCAAATATACAAATGAATAAGTGCTTTTAGAAGAGTGTACACGGACCTACGGTACTGCTCCTTAAGCTTCCTGCAAAATGGCCCTTCAATCACTACAGAACAGCCAATGATTTACAGAAATATGATTTTATTTAGCTGTCCATAGATGTCCATTTGTAATACAGTACTGTGTCAAATAGGTGCACTTACAATCAGACGTACAAATATGTGGTTGGAGGAATGAGACACGGAGGTTAATCTTCAACAGATGGATAGAAACAACAGGACTTTGTGAGCTGCAAATACACGATGTCACCCTGAATGTGTTTCAGATTTTGTCTATGCTGCAGTCATTTGTTCTGACAATATGACGATGAAATGATAGGTAAAACAAAGTCTATGCATATCAATAAATAATAAGGAGACAAAGCGTGGTTCAAAATACTTCTCTGATGGTGACAAACAAGGACTTGTGTACCCTGCCCGGAGGGATACCAGGACCCCGCCCTGGAGCCAGGCCTAGGGAAGGGCTCCGTAGGCGAGCACCTGGTGGCCAGGCCTTTGTCCATGGGGTCCGGTTGGGCTCAGCCCGAAAAAGAGATATGGGTCCGTCCACCCACAGGAGGAGCCATAGAGGTCCGGTGCTATGTGGATCGGGTGGCAGTCAAAGGCAGGGGCCTTGGCGGTCCGATCCCCAGTTGCTGAAGCTGGCTATTGGAACATGGAATGTTACCTCTCTGGTGGGGAAGGAACCTGAGCTTGTACGAGAGGATGAGCGATACCGGCTAGATATAGTCGGCCTAACTTCAACGCAGAGAGCTCCCCGGCTCTCAGCCAATGTGTTGGAGTTTACCCCCGTGGACGAAAGGGTTGCTTCCCTGCGCCTTCGGGTTGGGGAACGGGACCTGACTGTGGTTTGTGCCTATGCGCCAAATAGCAGTTCAGAGTACCCACCCTTTTTGGAGTCCTTGGAAAAGGTACTGGAGAGTGCCCCTACTGGGGACTCCATCGTCCTACTGGGAGACTTCAACGCTCATGTGGGCAATGACAGCGAGACCTGGAGGGGTGTGATTGGGAGGAACGGACTGCCCGATCTGATCCCGAGTGGTGTTCAGTTATTGGATTTCTGTGCTAGTCACAGTTTGTTCATAACTAACACCATGTTCAGCCATAAGAGTGTCCATAAGTGCACTTGGCACCAGGACACCCTAGGTCGACAGTCAGTGATTGACTTTGTAGTCGTATCATCTGATCTGCGCCCGTATGTGCTGGACACTCGGGTAAAGAGAGGAGCAGAGCTGTCAACTGATCACCACCTGGTGGTGAGTTGGATCAGGTGGCGGGGGAAGAAGCCGGACAGACCAGGTAGGCCCAAGCGAATAGTGAGGGTCTGCTGGGAACGTCTGGCTGAGGACCCCGTGAAAATGGTCTTCAACTCCCACCTCCGGAGGAGCTTCAACCATATCCCGGAGATAGTGGAGAGCATGGAATCTGAGTGGGCCATGATCCGCGATGCCATTGTCGAGGTGGCTGCTCGAAGCTGTGGTAGCAAGGTCGCTGGTGCTAGTTGTGGCGGTAGCCCCAGGACCCGCTGGTGGACATCAGAGGTGAAAGGGTCCGTCAAGCTGAAGAAGGAGACTTACAAGGCCTGGCTGGCTTGTGGGACACCCGAGGCAGCAGACAGCTATCGGCAGGCCAAGTGATCTGCGGTTCGGGTGATCACTGAGACAAAAACCCGGGTGTGGGAGGAGTTTGGTGAGGCCATGGAACAAGACTTCCAGTCGGCGACGAAGAAATTCTGGCAAACTGTTCAGCGGCTCAGGAGGGGAAAGCGGAACCCCGTCCACACCGTCTTCAGTGTTGGAGGGGAGTTGCTAACCTCAACTGAGTCTAAAGTTCGGCGGTGGAAGGAATACTTCAAAGATCTCCTCAATCCCACCAACACGCATTCCGAGGAGGAGGCAGAGCCGGAGGACTTTGGGCTGGGCTCTCTCATCATTGGGGTCAAGGTCACTGGGGCTTTCAAACAACTCCGCAGCGGCAGTGCCCCGGGTGTGGATGAGATTTATCCCCGGACTGTGCGTTTGGAGTGGCAGACAGGTCTGGTGGTTCCCCTTTTCAAGAAGGGGGACCAGAGGGTGTGTTCCAACTACCGGGGGATCACACTCCTCAGCCTCCCTGGGAAGGTCTACTCCAGGGTGCTGGAGAGGAGAGTCCAGCTGCTAGTTGAACCTCGGATTCAAGATGTTTTCGTCCTGGCCGTGGAACACTAGACCAGCTCTATACCCTCGCGAGTGTACTGGAAGGGGCATGGGAGTTTGCCCAACAAGTCCACATGTGTTTTGTGGATCTGGAGAAGGCTTATGACCGTGTCACTCAAAGTGTCCTGTGGGGGGTGCTCCGGGAGTATGGGGTAGATGACCTTTTATTACGGGCCATTCGATCTCTGTATTGTCGGAGCCCGAGCTTGGTTCGCATTGCCGGCAGTAAGTCAGACCCGTTCCCAGTCAGGATTGGTGTCCGCCAAGGCTGCCCTTTTTCACTGGTTCTGTTCATAATTTTTATGGGCAGAATTTCTAGGCGCAGCCAAGAGGTGGAGGGAGTCAAGTTGGGTGGCCTCTGGATTCCGTCGCTGCTATTTGCAGATGATGTGGTCCTGTTGGCCTCATCGAACAGTGACCTCCAGCTCGCATGGGACGGTTTGCAGCCGAGTGTGAAGCGGCAGGGATGAGGATCAGCACCTCTAAATCTGAGGCCATGGTTCTCAGCCGGAAAAAGGTGGATTGCCCACTCTGGGTCGGGGGAGAGTCGCTTCCCCAAGTGGAGGAGTTCAAGTATCTCGGGGTCTTGTTCACGAGGGAGGGGAAAAGGGAGCGGGAGATTGACAGACGGATTGGAGCAGCGTCGGCAGTGATGCGGACGCTGAAGCGGTCTGTTGTGGTGAAGAGAGAGCTGAGCCAGAAGGCAAAGCTTTCAATTTACAGGTCAATCTACGTCCCAACTCTCACCTATGGTCATGAGCTCTGGGTAGTGACCGAAAGAATGAGATCGCAAATACAAGCGGCCGAAATGAGCTTCCTTCGCAGGGCGGCTGGGCTCAACCTTAGAGATAGGGTGAGGAGCTCTGACATCCGGGAGAGGCTCAGAGTAGAGCCGCTGCTCCTCCGCGTTGAGAGGAGCCAGTTGAGGTGATTCGGGCATGTGGTCAGGATGCCTCCTGGACGTCTCCCTGGGGAGGTGTTCTGGGCATGCCCATCCGGGAGGAGACCCCAGGGCAGACCAAGGACACGCTGGAGAGAATATATCCCTTGGCTGGCTTGGGAACGTTTTGATGTCCCCCCGGAGGAGTTTGCGGAAGTGGCCGGGGAGAGGAGCGTCTGGATCTCCCTGCTCAGGCTGTTGCCCCCGCAACCCCGACCCGGATAAGCGGCAGAAAACGAAACAAAATAAAACATTTTTTCCATGTTGCAGATGAAAAATCACATCTCAGTGTAATTACCATAGGGACTTTGAAGACATTGAATTTGCACCATTGCTCATACCGTGCACAATATGTAACTTCAAATGGAGGCCAAATGATTTGTAAGGCTTTTATGTAGATTTTTCACGGCTGTTTCATGTTGAAATGACATCACATAGTTCGCTGCGTCTTATCCATTGGCTGAGGAAATGGCTCAGCAAGTTCATCAACCACCTTATTAACCTCCATTAGTGAGAGTAACAATAGATCTACCTGGATGGTTTTGCTGACATTGGGGCAAATTCACATGCACACGCAGACAAAATGACTTGCCCTCAGAAATGACCCAAAGAAGTAGCTACACTTCTAACCAGGCTAATGCACACAGGATAAACTTGGACATTTTATTGCAAAGTATATGTCACTAAACAAGCATTGAGATAAATATAGTTCCACTAAGATATACGTGCATTTAGACTGCACTCCTCAGCTTCACTCAATATTGCCAGAGGTTGTAGCTCAGTGCAGCTGAGTTCTGTTCCTGACTGACTGGTGCTCATGTGTACTCATTTCTATGAGCATCCAATCAGGTATATGATTGTGCATTTTTAAAAGCCATTTCTGCTGTGAGAAAAATAAACTTTTAGTAGTTCACATTCTGCTGTGCTTTTATTTTGCATGAAAATTTAGGTAAAAAACAAAGCATGAATAAATTAATTCACTCACAAACATACTTATGGTTGGTCTGTAAGTTTGGGCAGTTTTTTTTCAAGTGTGTGCCTGTCTTTGTGTGTTTATGAATTCTGCATGTGTATTTTATGTTTGTAACATGTCTAATGAAGTAAAGGAATGTTATTGATGTGTGCTTTTTTTTCCTAAACATTTAAAGTACAAATATCGTAAACGATGACGCAGAGCTGCAGTGAAAAGATAGGTAAGACATTTGCATGCTGTGTTTTACCCTGAACTGTAGTAAAAAAAAAACTTACTTACTTACTTACACTTAGCTAGTTTTCCTCCAGTTGAGTGAATCCCATTGGCTGAGAGTTTTGGCATTTTTGGTAGTGTAACAATGAAACTGGGACTGCATGTTATCAGAGAAGTAAATCATGAGTTTTTGATGTTTATTGTCATTTCTGTAATATGTTGCTTCTCGTTTGACTCACGGCTCACCTCTAATCAGAGCAGTTCTGGTTTCTGGCTGCCAAGCACAGTAGATGTCAGTTCATGGGCCATTAACTCTGACATCTACTGTGCGATGTGTAACCAATCAGATAGAGCTGTGGGCGGGACACTGAGTGAGATTAGATGGGTTACCACTCGTTATTCAACAATTCTATAGTAAAATAAATACATCAAATAATATATTTATGATGGGGACTACAGACAGAGTGGGTTGACTTTATCAGAACCAAAGCAGCACTTTTTTGAAATTCATTTAGTCCTATTCTAATCCTTTGTTTCTTTATATTGAAAAATGCATTGTTCTGTGACTCAAAGCCATGATACAATCCAAACTGTGACTTTTGTGATACATTGCGCCTCAATTCGTGTCAGAACTCCCAACTTAGACAACAATGCCAGCCGTGATGTGACATGGACTGAACTTTTGACTCCTCAGGGCGGAGTCTGAGGTTTACATGTGCCTGTGTGAATGTGTATGTGAGCTCAGCATACAAATGTTTCCCTGAATCCAGAGATGAAGAGCCACTGGCAGTAGCAACCAACCTCTGAGCTGGTAGGATGGGGGTAAGGGGCTCATTCCAGACAAATTGGCAAGAGCCACAGTGCATTGTGGGTACATTAAATCCTACCATGTCTGGGATAGCCTGATAAGGCAAAAAAGAACCGACTAAGGATCAGGGTGAGTGAAACCTCTGTCTTTCCCTCTCTCTTTCGCAGGCTGTCTTTCACACCCTTATTCATTACCAGTTTTTTACTCTACTTTTTTGCCTCGTGTCCCTTTCTTATTTGACGCCCTCTCCTGCTCTCGGGCTCTCTTAGTAAATCACACTATCTCTTTGTTCAAATCCTTTTTTTTTGCGTTACATTGGACCTCTTCTCTCCTTTTCCTGTCCTGTCTTATTGTTTCCTCTCAGCAACTCATTAAAGACTTCAAATCTCAACTCTCAATTTCTCTTTCTCACTGAAATTGTGACTTTTTTTCTCTTTCCACTGCTGAAACACCTCATCACCTCCTGGCTCTAAACTCTTCTCCCTTTCTTTAGCTTTCTCTATCAACTCCTCTCTGGCTGTCAGTCCACAAACATGTCCCTATAAGACAAACACTGAGAAGTAGGGACATCTAAGAAATCTTGAGTTTTTGGAGTAGTGGCAGTTGATTGGGGAATTAAAGATAAAATGCAAGACTGGAAAACACAATTTCATTTCATTTACACTGAACTAGGACAATTTTTCTTCCCCATTCTCATTATTTCTCGTTCAATGATTTATAAAAGAATAATCATTAATGTCCACCAGGAACCACAAAATTTATTCTTATTACTATTATCATTCATCGTCGATACACAATGGTCTTAATTGTACACTCAGACTGACGTTGCACGCAAAAACAAGTCATATTTTCCTTCAATGAAGGAGCTTTATCAAACGTGATTCTGGAGTCAGTGGCATGAAACAAACAAAAAACAGTATCGCAAATCTACATAATTAACACCCTCTACATGTAAGCTTACAGCAGTCTACACTGTAAAGCTAAATGGTCAGGTACAGGTGACTTGTCAACTATTCTCTCTCTGGGTAG
Organism: Mola mola; assembly: GCA_001698575.1. Lineage (NCBI taxonomy): Eukaryota > Metazoa > Chordata > Actinopteri > Tetraodontiformes > Molidae > Mola > Mola mola. The sequence continues at coordinate 824,130 of KV751368.1, read as the reverse complement.
CATATTGAATTTGCACATTAATGCAACTTGTTAAACACATATTCAATATGTATCTAATGATCAGATGTTTTCCCATACCTGGCATGAACAATAGATAAGTGTGAAGGAGTTGACTTGTATAATGAAAAAATAATGGATTTGGAGAGAGCATGCACCAGACTACAAATAATTACCAGCTCCTAAACTACATTTTTTTGTGTCAGCTGTTCAGCGCGTTGTCTATCAGACAGCCCCTCTCAATGTGTGCTTTTAGTCTCCTCTCATTCAGAAGCATAGGAATCACAACGAACATTTATAATCCTTGCAGATTTCCTCCTTCTCGACAATATCAGATGGGTGACAGAGGGGTCAGTCATTAACATGAAGCCCAGCCACATGCTCCTGGCTCTTCTGTGTGTCGCAAAGACACATCTTGTGGTGAGCGCTAAGCGTAATTAAGCCAGGGACTGACTCTATGCGATGCTCTGCTGCACCGCTACCATTTGACTGTCAATTTAATTGCTTTTCTTTCCCCTATTCCCGGAGCGCTCACCTGCCCCATTCTATCAATCTATTCAATTCCAGTAGGGAAAATGCCTCCATACAAACATGCAAATATTTGAGTGATGGAGAGATTGTGTGTGTGTGTGTGTGTGTATTTATTTGCTATGCTATGTATGTTTGAGCAAATACACATTTTACACTCCCATATACTATCATACCCACATATACATTAATGTATGCACATGTCCCAATGGATGTGTACTTTGCATCGTACTCATGAGCTGGTGTCTGCCTATGAAATGACTCATGTATATCTCTCTGCACCTGGGGTGCAGAGCCTGGGAGTGTGTGAGGTTTCCCCGAATAGCTATTCTCATTTCCAGCCTCTCTGTCGTCTAGTCTTTCTTTGTCTGTCTCCCTTGGAATCAACTACTGGGAAGCACCTGACCCTCTTTGCCAGACTCATACACATACTGTATATACATGAATGTAATACACATGCATTTCAGGAGAGCTTGTTCTGCAGAGCTTATGAATTTAAGTACCGGATCTCATGAAAACAGTTATATGTTCGAAACCATGTTATAGCAAAATATGCTTTCATGGGGCAATTTCTTGAAGGCATATGAAATGCTATAATTGCCTACAGGAAATGGAGAGACACTCCATTTGTTTGACAAATACAAATAAAGGTTGGTTTTTATTTTTCGACCCGTTTCCTCACAACCATGCAATGTTTGTATGTTTACTGACGCTGTGTGTATGACAGGGCTGTCACAACTTGGATAAGAGTGGTGGTGATGGAGGATGGCAGCATCCACCCATCCATCCATTTTCTACCACTTATCCTGTTAGGGGTCGCGGGGGGGGACTGGAGCCTATCTCAGCATCTTCTGGCGAAGGCGGGGGTCACCCTGGACAAGTCGTCAGTTCATCGCAGGGCTGACATATAGAGACAAATAACCATCCACACTCACAACCAAGCCACTCAAAAACTTTTTATCATCCACTTGCCAGGGATGTCATCTTTGCTGAGGTGTTAGCTGACAATTTTTCGACAGCCTGGCTCTTTGTACAATTTACTCATTATGGTCTGGGAGTACAATTAAAATTAAATTAAAATAAATTAGTAATACATTTGAGAAAAAAACCTACCATGTATATGTTTTCAGATCATTCACATTTGGTTACACACAATACGTATAGTATGTGATTGGTTAGAGAGCATCTCAATCTCTACCGAAGAGTTTAAATCAAAGTGTCTTATTACCTATATAGTATAGTCAGTACACTGAATTTATATCAAGTGTTGAGCTTTCTTAAACTAGATTAATACCAGTTTAACAATGTGGTACAATTTAATTTCTACTTACAATATTTTATACTTTTTATGGAGGGTTTATGTAAAAAAACACACAAAAAAGTAAGCAAGAGCTGATTCATTGGCCACCAATTTTGTCAGTGTCTTTCTCTGTCTCTCTAGAACGCCATACAGTATACTGTATATTGCAGTAACCGTACAGTATTTCATGTGTGTGTATCGTTTCAGTTCAGAGAAACATAAAGCTTTAACATGTACTAAGAACTAACAATTATTGACTAACCAAGATTGAGCAAGATGGCGCTGCGGATGGCCGCCTCAGTGTTTCTCTTCGCTCTATGGATGAACTTTTTTGCTTTTCTTATCCTTTTCCCGTCACTCATCACGGCTCACTTCAGCAGAGATAAACTCTTAAACATGAGAGACTCATCTCTGCTTCACTTTCCGCCACTTTTCACTAACCCTGAAAGTTTTTCGGAGATTTTTGTCAGAGGGGGGGCGGAACTTGCTTTTACATTAACAAAGGTTGGTGCACCGATGTCTCAGTGTTGAAGAAATCATGCAGTCCTCACTTGGAGTCCCTGTTCATAAACTGTAAAACGTTTTATTCTCCGCGGGAGTTCTCTCGTTTATCCTGGTCAGTGTTTACATTCCACCTCAGGCCTGTGTAACGGAGGCGTTACAACACCTGGCTGACCAGGTAACAGACGTGGAGAAAAAATATCCAAACTCCCTGTTCATCATACTGGGGGATTTTAACAGAACCTCAGCCAAGAACTTCCCAAGTATAGACAGCACATTAGAGTGTCCCACCAGGGACGCTAACACCTTGGACCACTGCTACACTGCTCTGAAGGACTCCTATCACTCTGTTCCCCGCGCTGCCTTGGGGCTCTCCGATCACTGCATGGTCCATCTCATCCCAACCTACAGGCAGAAGTTGAAATCTGCAACGCCTGTAGTGGGGACAGTGAAGAGATGGACTGCTGAGTCAAAGCTGGGGTTACAGGCCTGCTTTGACTGCACCGATTGGAGTGTCTTTGAAGCTGCAGCGATGGATCTCAACGAACTGACTGACAATGTGACATCGTACATCAGTTTTTGTGAGGACTCGTGTGTGCAGACCAAAACTTTCTGCGCACACAACAACAATAAACCGTGGTTTAACACTAAACTAAGGAGGAGGCCTACAGAAGTTGGGACCGTGCCCTGTACAAGCAGGCCAGGAACACACTGACGAGGGAAATCGGAGCAGCTAAGAGGAGCTACTCTAAGAAGCTGAAGAGCAAATTCTCGGCCAGCGACACTGCTTCAGTGTGGCGAGGCCCACAGGACATGACCAACTATAGGAGCCCATCCCCCCACCCTGTAGGGAACAAACAACTGGCAGAGGAACTGAACAGCTTCTACTGCCGGTTTTCGCACCCATCACCCCTCCCATTCACAACACCCAACAGCTGTGCTGTACCTGAGCCCCCCGCCCCTCCCTCCCCATTCCACTCAGACCCCCTGCCTGCACTGAGGATCTGTGAAGAGGATGTGTGCCGGCTCT
>KV751368.1:808310-820751 GCA_001698575.1 Mola mola | reverse complement strand
TCCAGGACCTGACGGTGTGTCCCCTTCCTGCCTGAGAACCTGCGCTGACCAGCTGGCCCCGATCTTCACGCAGATCTTCAACAGATCTCTGGAGCTGTGTGAGGTTCCATCCTGCCTCAAACGCTCCACCATCATCCCGGTCCCCAAGAAACCCACCATCACAGGGTTGAATGACTACAGGCCCGTCACCCTGACGTCTGCAGTAATGAAATCATTTGAGAGACTGGTGCTGAATCACCTGAAGGAAATCACAGGACCCCTGCTGGACCCCCTGCAGTTTGCCTACTGGGCAAACAGGTCGGTGGATGATGCAGTCAACATGGGACTGCACTTCATCCTCCAACACCTCGACTCCCCAGAAACATGCGCACGGATCCTGTTTGTGGATTTCAGCTTGGCGTTCAACACCATCATCCCAGGAATCCTGAAAGATAAACTCTCCCAGCTCACCATGCTGGCCTCCACCTGTCAGTGGATTTACAACTTCCTAACCGACAGGAGACAGCAGGTGAGGCTGGGAAGCATATTCTCCAACATCCGTACCATCAGCACTGGCGCCCCTCAGGGGTGTGTTCTTTCCCCGCTGCTCTTCTCCCTCTAAACCAACGAGTGCACTTCGGATGACCCGTCCATGAAACTTCTAAAATTTGCAGATGACACAATGGTCATCGGCCTCATCCAGGACGGTGATGAGTCTGCCTACAGGCACGAGGTGGACCGACTGGTTGTCTGGTGTGGTCAGAACCACCTGGAGCTGAATCCGCTCAAGACTATGGCAAGGCTGTGGAGATGACAGTGGATTTCAGGAGGAACCTGCCTACCCTACCCCCCCTCACAATCCTCAACAGAATAGTGTCTAGTGTTGACTCATTCAAGTTCCTGGGAACCACAATCTCCCGGGACCTGAAGTGGACCTCCCACATAGACTCTGTCTGGAAGAAGGCCCAGCAGAGGTTGTACTTTCTGCGTCAGCTGAGGAAATTCGGGAGCTGCTGGTCATCTTCTACAACGCCATCATCCAGTCTGTTCTCTGCACTTCCATCACTGTCTGGTTTGGATCGGCCACCAAACAGGACAGGAACGGACTGAAACGGACTACAAGGTCTGCAGAGAAGAACACTGGGGCCGACCTGCCCTCCATCCAGGACCTTTACACGTCCAGAGTCAGGAACCGGGCAGGTACCATTGCTGCAGACCCCTCACACCCCGGACACAAACTGTTCAGACTGCTTCTCTCTGGTAGGCGCTAAAGTGCTCTGTTCACCAAAACCACCAGATTCAAAAACAGTTTCTTCCCCCAGGCTGTCTCCCAGATCTCCCCATAAGCCAACTGTCAACCTCATGAACATTTGCAAACTTGCACATTACTGCACTATTGTACAATATTCCACTTCCGAATGTCAATGTATATATGTATATATTTATTTCTATATATTTTCTTTGTCTTTCCTTCATGTGTCGAAGACAGAAACACCGGAGTCAAATTTCTAGTATGTTTACACATACCTGGCAATAAAATCTGATTCTGATTCTGATTAATTATTTTACAGGAAAAATTCTGATATAATCTCAGGGATTAAGAGTCTACTGTTGACAGTAAGGCCTAAACAGCCTTTTTTTTATTACTGTCAGTTAAAAAACTAGCACTGGTGAGAAAGTCCCAAGGACACCTAGTTACTTTCCAAAATACATAAAATATCTAACTCCACACTCATTCTGTTAAAAGTAGTGAGTACATTGCACAGATTAGCATTACAATTATTCATCAACCCATCTAATTACAACTGAAACTGAAACGACCTTCGAAGTCAAATGAACAAGACCAATGTCACATTTAGACAAGCTTTCTCTAAAGTGAACCAATTTTAACATAATTGATTGAGTCTGAGCGCAAGATGTAATCTATTACGAGTGTAAAATGAGACAGTGAGAAAGTCTTATTTATGTTCTCCATGAATGATCTCCAGCTCAGAATTTCTTGAACAGAAGAGAGCCAATGTGGTGCTGTATCTCTCGCTCTCACAGACTGACAAGGATGAAGCTTCATTACATAAGGTTGCTGGCAGGACTGAAACTAGTGCTCAGCGTTACAATACCTGCCAACAATCCCACAGAGCACTGGGCACACCTTCATTTTCACACAGACTTTCCGCATCCTTTCTCCGGCCTCCTTCCATCTGTTCTTTCATTCATGTCTCCTCACTTAGTTCCCTTTTTGTCCTCTTTTCAATATTGTCTCTTTCTATTTTTTCTTCTTAACCCTTCACCTCCCTCTATCTCTCTCGCTCTATCTTTCTGGGAAAGTGATGCGTCCTACTTTCCTCCCAGGTTGAAAGACAAGCACAGAGAGCAGAGCTGTCTGGAGTTGTCCTCATAGTGTATAATTCTCTTGATGTTCTGCCACTGTTGTTTCACACTCTAGAGCAGTGATCCTCACTATTTTTTTCACAGGAGCCACATTGGCAGAGCAAAGTCAAGGGGAGAGCCACTTTTACGACGATATACCAAGTCACCCACACAGATGAGCATTTGTACATATAAACTGGTCATCCCACAAAAAAAGAAACAACACAGCCAATACATTTTCAATTAAGACCATATTTACCTTAATACTGGGATGAGCGGAAGCTGGCATGCATGTCCTTGACTTTCTTCATGTTGTAATTATAGTTTGTTGTTGCAATCACAGGGAGGCATTCAAGATGAACATGGGTTCATTTCTCTGTTTCCTCTTAATAGTGTTCATGGTTGAAAAAGTTGACTCACAGGTGTATGTGCTCATAACGAAAAACATCACTTTCTGTACAAGTGGTTTCAAAGTGGAAAAGTCTGCTTCAGAAACCAAACTCCAGAAGTGGCCAACACCTGCTCTGAGTTCAACTTGGAGAATGTCATTTGTTTGCAACTCAATTTAATTCAGAATTCAGAGTATCCTCACCTCTTGTTTGGCCATGGAGTGGTAGTAAGGACATTTCCTCTCGAAAAGAGTTTTCTTTTGGGAGCCTCACCCAAACACACAGCTGAGCAACATCAGTGACATCTGTGCTTTCGTCCACTGCGATGCTGAAACATGGCGCCGCCAAAAAGCAGTCTTTTACTATTTCTGAATCTGAGAATGTTTTTTTTTTTTGCCCGCGCCAAAATCCATGCTATCTCAAAAGATCCCTCTGTTAAACACTCTGCAGTAGAGGTTGCCCTGTGAATAAGATTTTGCTGCTCACAAAGTGAATGTTGTGGATGCGGATGTTTGCGTGTTTGTAGTGTAGTGTTCATTGTATATTTCTGTAGCACATTTTTAAAAATGTATTGGCTGTGTTAAATTGTTATAAGCTACCATGCAAGCCACCAATTAAAGTTTGACGAGCCGCGCAATGAGTAACCGTGATCTAGAGGGAGGCAGTGTTAGAGCATCCACATCATATGTATGTGCTGTTCAATGCATCTCAGAGAAGAAGGAGGCAGAGTGTGTACGAATTCACAGAAACATCAAAGCTGTAATGTACAGCTGTAGTAATTTACAGGTCTAAAAAACTGATTTGCACACAATTGTTTAACAACAAGCCTGTAATAAAATGCAAGCTGAAATGCCTACAAGCTGTTCTGTGAAACATTTATTTGTTAACACAATGCAGACTATATTCGTTCTCATGCTGTGTCATTCATGTGAAATAAACTCCAAGCTGCTAGCTTTTCAGTCATCCTCAAGTCCCTCAATTCTTTTTGTTTGAGAAAGAATCTCTCACTGTAGCTGTGACAGAGCTTAAATATTTGTATATACTGATTCATGTACCATAGTTGAACTGTACACTGTGGAAGTTGATGGAGAAACAATTAAAAAGAGGGGAAGTAAATCCTGTGTAATCAACTATAGGTACCATAGATGAGCTGTACACTGTGGAAGTTGGTGGAGAAAAAATGAATAGGAGTGGGGTAAATCCTATATAAGTACGCCAGCGAATTCTCCTCAGGGGCATAACAACAGTGTTACTCAAGTATAGTCCAAAAATGAAAAACAAACAAAAAAAAAAATCCGACATAACTAAATATTATGTCATAATTAAAATTAAAGTCTAAACATTTGATTTTTGGATGTAGAATTGTGTGGGACATTTAAATGCCTGTGTGTGGAAGTGATTTATGAGAAGACTGCAGAGATAAATTTAGAGTGGCTGTTGTAAAAACTGCACTTTGGAAGTAGAGCACTACTATTATAACTGCTTAGATATAAAATGACAGTCATCCCTTCGAGGCAGGAACTCAGCCTCAGATGGAAGTGTGGCTGGTCTATAAAAGCGTAGAATGAGAATATTGAGAGAGTGGACTGGTTTGACTAGACTTATGTAGTCACAGATATATCAGATGTTGAACTGGAGAAAAAAGGGAGTGATGAAAGTGAGAGGAAAAAAGGGAGGAGGACAGTTGGGGAGAAGGAGGGGGAGAGATGACTCCAGAACTGAGCAACGCGTGAGAGGGACTGAGAGAAGGATGGAGGACAAAAATAGCCCTGTGTGGCTACACTGCTCACTTTCATTTTCTCTGTCCCAATATCCAATTTACCAACACACACATGCACTCTTATTCACACAGCTCCCTCTAATGTCTCTAACATACTGAATTACAAACGCACACACGCACAACTTTACCTTCATGACAAAACTAGTCTATTCGCACATTCTATTGCAGCTCTGCAATCGCTCTTTTTCTTAGTCTTTTTCTCCATCCTTGTATATTCCCAAACGACGGTTGTTTTGACTGAAGCTTGTAGGGCTCCCCTGGGTGTTGTCCTATAGCTGTACCATTAGATTTACTGCTGCTCATTCCATTTAAAATTTGATTGTAAGAGGTTGGAAGGAGATGCAGAGAATGAAAGAAGGAGGTTAAGATGTTGAGAAAGAAAGAAATGGAGAGGACAATTTGCATACATAAGGTCTTAATTCCTGTGAGGACTACAGTAGCACACAGGAATCCAGCCTATTTTTCACCAGATTTAAAAACTTGAGGCTTAATGTTACAGCTACTCTTCAAAGACCCTTCATGCACTTCACACGCATGTACATATGTAAGTGTGCATATGTATTATTTCAGCTGCAGAAAAATCCTGTCTCCATTGTGTACGGATTTCTTGTCCTTAACAGTGGATAGGGAATACTTTTCCATTAAAACTATCATTACGACCCTATGCCAAACGCAAAGCAGTTCAGTCATACACATCATAAATCAACATTTATCCACTGGTTTTCCTGTTTTACTTGCCTGTAGGTGTGGGTGTGTATGCAGCTTCACAACAGAACATCATGATAAGTGCCAAAATCAGTATTAGATAAAAAATATTTGAACTAAAAGTTTATGTAGGGTCTCAGTCATCCAGGTTGAGGTAGTCTTAAGTGTTTTAGTTTGATGGCTGGAATTAATGGCGATCAGCAGAATCTTATGTATCCACAATCTTTTGATACTACTACAGTGCCCGTCTGGGACATAAGTGTTACGAATTACTAAACCCTGTAACACATGCATCCCATCTTTGACCACACTGTGGGTTGCAAAAGCAGATTGTTGGAAGGAGAAGCACTCAATGTAAAATGAGCAAAAATTTGTATTGATATCGAACGTCTCATTTTTCCACATTGCGTCAAATGCACATCCTCAGATCATCAGCAACACACCTGCTGAATTTGAAGTCAATATGTCAAACTGTTTTCTTGATGATTTTTATGCTACATAAAAGGCATTAAAGACATCGGTTTACTTCGTAAGAGATCCAATCACATCTCCGACCACAAGATGAGTCACAAAGGCAGTGTGGTGCTGTCCCATGTTTTGACTCAAAAGGGCAGACAAAGAAAGCAAAAAGAGCACTCAATGCAAAATAGGCACAATTTTTTTTTAATACCACGCACATCCAACCTGTACCAAAGGATGCATGCATATCCCTGGGTCACAGGCAGCACATCTGCACAAAGTTTGAAGTCAGTTATCAGATGTTGAACTGGAGAAAAAAGGGAGTGATGAAAGTGAGAGGAAAAAAGGGAGGAGGACAGTTGGGGAGAAGGAGGGGGAGAGATGACTCCAGAACTGAGCAACGCGTGAGAGGGACTGAGAGAAGGATGGAGGACAAAAATAGCCCTGTGTGGCTACACTGCTCACTTTCATTTTCTCTGTCCCAATATCCAATTTACCAACACACACATGCACTCTTATTCACACAGCTCCCTCTAATGTCTCTAACATACTGAATTACAAACGCACACACGCACAACTTTACCTTCATGACAAAACTAGTCTATTCGCACATTCTATTGCAGCTCTGCAATCGCTCTTTTTCTTAGTCTTTTTCTCCATCCTTGTATATTCCCAAACGACGGTTGTTTTGACTGAAGCTTGTAGGGCTCCCCTGGGTGTTGTCCTATAGCTGTACCATTAGATTTACTGCTGCTCATTCCATTTAAAATTTGATTGTAAGAGGTTGGAAGGAGATGCAGAGAATGAAAGAAGGAGGTTAAGATGTTGAGAAAGAAAGAAATGGAGAGGACAATTTGCATACATAAGGTCTTAATTCCTGTGAGGACTACAGTAGCACACAGGAATCCAGCCTATTTTTCACCAGATTTAAAAACTTGAGGCTTAATGTTACAGCTACTCTTCAAAGACCCTTCATGCACTTCACACGCATGTACATATGTAAGTGTGCATATGTATTATTTCAGCTGCAGAAAAATCCTGTCTCCATTGTGTACGGATTTCTTGTCCTTAACAGTGGATAGGGAATACTTTTCCATTAAAACTATCATTACGACCCTATGCCAAACGCAAAGCAGTTCAGTCATACACATCATAAATCAACATTTATCCACTGGTTTTCCTGTTTTACTTGCCTGTAGGTGTGGGTGTGTATGCAGCTTCACAACAGAACATCATGATAAGTGCCAAAATCAGTATTAGATAAAAAATATTTGAACTAAAAGTTTATGTAGGGTCTCAGTCATCCAGGTTGAGGTAGTCTTAAGTGTTTTAGTTTGATGGCTGGAATTAATGGCGATCAGCAGAATCTTATGTATCCACAATCTTTTGATACTACTACAGTGCCCGTCTGGGACATAAGTGTTACGAATTACTAAACCCTGTAACACATGCATCCCATCTTTGACCACACTGTGGGTTGCAAAAGCAGATTGTTGGAAGGAGAAGCACTCAATGTAAAATGAGCAAAAATTTGTATTGATATCGAACGTCTCATTTTTCCACATTGCGTCAAATGCACATCCTCAGATCATCAGCAACACACCTGCTGAATTTGAAGTCAATATGTCAAACTGTTTTCTTGATGATTTTTATGCTACATAAAAGGCATTAAAGACATCAGTTTACTTCGTAAGAGATCCAATCACATCTCCGACCACAAGATGAGTCACAAAGGCAGTGTGGTGCTGTCCCATGTTTTGACTCAAAAGGGCAGACAAAGAAAGCAAAAAGAGCACTCAATGCAAAATAGGCACAATTTTTTTTTAATACCGAGCGCCACGCACATCCAACCTGTACCAAAGGATGCATGCATATCCCTGGGTCACAGGCAGCACATCTGCACAAAGTTTGAAGTCAGTCTGAGGTCCGGTTTTCACGCTATGCAGGTGAGAGACAGACAGCTGGACAGAGATTCCTTCATTTTATAGAAAGATGTTTATAACAAATTAAGACATATACACTGATTAAATCTAAAGTACGGGTAAAAACAAATCTACAATAAGATGTTCAACCCAAGGTGTGCATATAAAAGAAAAATTTGCCCAACTGTTAGAGCCCCACTGAGCCAAAAGTATCAGATAATGTTAGCATATTGCATGAATATCATAATTGCTGTTTTTAATCTCAGATTTATTTATTTATTTTTCACATTGCAGTAATATTACTGTTTAATATGCCCATAGTCTTATTTTACAATACTAGCAGGGACCAATGTGCCCATTTGATGCCCAATGAGCAATGGCATGCATGCCTTAAAGCAAGTATGGATGTGAGACTGACATCTTGACCTTTAACATGACCGCAACTGAAATCAAGAAATGCAACATGCCTTTGAGTATAAATCAGCAAAAAGTAACTATTGATTACATAAACCATTGTGTTTTGAACAAAAGAAAAGTAAAATAAAAACCAGTAATATCATGCATTCATTGATTGCATTCTGGAACATCTGAAAAGCAGCAAACTTAACAAAATATTAAATTCAACACGGCATTGTGGAAGATGTGTGCCGTAAGGACCATTATATATCTTTGAAAGTGTTTGATACTGCATTTGAGGGATCTATGCAGTAATGTATCTATTCTAATCTATCCATCAATAAATCAAACATAGATCTAAGACACAGTAGATAAAGTTATGGCCAAAAATATTTTGACAGTGACATAGTTTTTAATATTTTGCCTCTATACATTCTTGAGGTGTCACAAAATGAAAAAAAAGGCATTTACTTTTTAGGAATTACAGCCATTTGATTCAGGGTACCTCCCTTTTCAGGGGCTCAAAAGTATATCGACAAGGTTTACAAGGCGCAAACTACTGGTAAAATTTAATAGGAATGTTACCAGTAGTTTGCGTGTGAAAGCAGAATCTTTGGACAGATGAAAGTAAGAGAAACTTGTGTAAGGATGATGGGAAGAGCACATGATCCAAAGCATCCTACATCATGTGTCAAATATGGCGGAGGCAGTGTTATGACATGGTTATGTATAGCTGCCAATCGAATAGCCTCACTGCTGTTTATTGATGATGTGACTACAGGCAGCAGTAGCAAGATAAATTCTCAGGTGTATAGGGCTATACCATCTACTCACATTCGGACAAACACTACAAAACTGATAGGACAGCACTTCAAAGTGCAGATGGATAATGACCGTAAACATACTGCAAAAGCAACTCAAGGCTTTTTTAATCAAAGAAATTGAATATTCTTCAAGTTAGTCCATTGATCTCAAACCAAAGGAGCAGCTTTTCAGTTACTGAAGACAAAACCAAAGGCAGAAAGACCAACAAACATGCAGCAACTGAAGGTGGCTGCAGTGAAGGCCTGGCAAAGCATCTCCATGAGGAAACTCCCTGGAAATTTGGTAATGTCCATTTGGTTCAGATTTCAAGCAGTCATTGACTGCAATGGATTATTATCCAAGTACTAAAAACTATGGTTATATTTGCAATTATGTTAGTTTGTCCAAATACTTTTGAGCCCCTGAGAAGGTACTCCTCACAGTCACTGACAGTCTTCACTGTAATCACTTCTCTTTAGTTTAATTTCAAATCCATCGTGGGTGTATATAGAAGCAAAATGATAAAAACTGTCATTGCTCAAACGCTTCTGGACCTGTAGATATTGGCTGATATATCACTACATTTTTTTTCTCCCATATTAGTATCAACCCCAAAACCTAACATATGTCAGGCTCTACTCTCTAGCTATTTCAAGAGACTTTTTGCTTTTGCCATGATATCAAAACAAGTACCAAACTTGTTTTTGTATAGTATTGTACGAAAGTAACAAACTTACCAGGCAAAGTCTCGAGTAGTCTTGATGCTAAGCTAATTGCGCCCCTATTCTTTTTTTTTTTTAAATCAATCTTACTCAACAGAAAGAGTATTATCTTTATTATTATCACTATTAGTATTGTTATGGCTCTTCTCATCTGAACTGATAAGTATTTCACCAAAATGTAAAACAATTCCATTAAATGTGTCACCTGCTCTCATACAGGAACCCTTGATGATTAAACAAATAATGTCTATTAAAAACAGATGTAAGAACATCAGTGAATAATAAGATAAAACTGTTTGGTTTTTTTGTATGAATGTGTATTGAATTCTGATGGCGTAGTTTATCTTGGCCAGTAGAGTGAAAAAGAGTTAAAGAAGTTACGTTTTAGAGTGATAGATATTCATGGATGCCGAAGCAGGGAAGCAAAAACTAAGGAGGAAAGAAACAGAGGCACAGACCGAGGGAGTAATGACATGAAATGTTACATTGCCACTGTCGCCAAGTGCTTGCTCATGGAGGGATTTGTTGGGTCTCTTTAATTCTATAAAGAGTTTGGTCTAGACCTGCTATATATGTAAAGTGCCTTGATGTAACTATGTTATGATTTGGCTCTAAATAAATAAATTTGATTTGATTTGATTTGATAACGCAATAGAAGCTAAGAGCGACAGAACTCGCTCTGTTTCATTGCTCCCTCAGATCAACGCATTTTGTTAAAAGACTATTCCCCTCATAAAGAATTCTTTGAATTTTCAAAAGATTCACACCAAAAATCTTTGATTCACTCCTTTTTGTTTGACTGTCACATTGTAGCACCTTCCAACACAAGAAATTAAGTGCCAGATAATCCTCTCATGACTAACACTCATCAGCAACAAACCACCGTTTATCTTTTGTGCAAAGACACTTAACTAATATTTGATGCTTTTCTTTGCAGTTTGAAAATCAATTCAATTATTAACAATGATTTATATGCAGTCTACTAAGAATAAATATGTACAGGAAGCCTCAAAATTAAGAAATTAATAACTTTGATTATGGTTAATGCCTTAAAATGTCTTAAAACTGTTTATACAACCATGTGGGCAGCTCCAATCATCTGTGCTCCTCCATCACTGTGGAAAAATATTAAAAACAACAACATGCAAAGACCGTACACACTTTGTGGAACATGTCACCATTTATGTCTGTCTGTTGTGGATGATAAATGGAAAGGAGAGAGGTAGGCATGAAAGATTGTTTTGGGGTATTGAGCGAGATCAACGGACAGTGAAGGTTAATATGCTGCAGTCAACCAGAAGCTTCCATACTCTTGACAGGTTAGAATCTGAAGAAGTCTTATCATGGCTCAGCTTTTCAAAAACACACACAAAACCACAATTACCAAGGCCCTATCAATTATTTAAAGATTACCACATGCTCACACATCTACAGCGGCTCCCTGTGGGTTCATTCCCGTGAGTTTGTGTAAGGTTTAAACAGGGGACACTTAGCCAGATTCTAATATGCAACACACTGCATGTAATTTGACATTTCACACACTGAGAAACACAAAATCCCCCATTATTTTAGTTTATTCTGTAAACCAACAGGATTAACCACAGTAACTGTAAATAAAATATCAACCCAGGAAGAAAGATTATACTAAAAATTCTACAAAAACAACAGTTTTTGTCACTAAAACTATTAAAAGTATAATACAAATGGATAGTAAAGCCATTATTCGTTATTTACCTGCTTTAATGATGGGGACATCTTTTGCATTTTCAACAATGTCTGTCTAAAATGTAATGTGTTGTGTTATTTGAAAATTCTATGCCTATTTTGAATTTGAATTTTTTTTTTTAGCTCGCAAATTTTAAAAAATTATGAACTACTGAGGACAAAACCCCTGGTGGAACATGTCACAATTCAGTTAACAGCTCAGTAACATGCAAAGAGGGACATGCAAACAGAGCATGGGGGCAGAGTCGCTGCGAGGTAAAGATGGGCAAGAGTTTACCACTCTGTCTGAAGCTGTTTTTCGATTTAAAATTGTAAAGGTTTTTGATATTTCATTGTCTACAGTACATAATATCATTAGAAGATTCAGAGAATCTGAAATCTCTGTACGCAAAGGGCACGACTGAAAGTCAAAGCAAAACCGCATTGTGCACGTTGCACTGCTCCAGAGTAAGAGTCCACGTGGCCTGTCTGCAGCCCAACTTGTTACCCATTGAACATTTTTGGCATATTATGAAACGTAAATTACCACAAATGAAACCCCAAAGTGTTGAGCAGCTGAAATCCTACATCAACCAGAAAGAGAAAATATTCCACTTTCAACATTACACCCGTTGTTTTTGTCAGTTCCCAAATGTTTACAGAGTGCTGTTAAAAGATTAGATTATTTTTGCTGGGATGTTGCTGGGAGCAAATTATAAATCAGGATGCAATTATCAAACACAGTTAAACTTCTCACTTTCAACATTTGATATGTTGTCTTTACACTCTTAATTAAATATGGGGTTTTAGTGTTTTAGTGTTTTTGGAAACAAGGTTGCATTTGTTTTTTTTGGTTTGTAAAACTAATATAAGTAGGTTTTTGAATTGTAGTTGAACAATGATGGCTCAATATGTGACCTGGATACACTAATGTATGATTCTGGAAAATGGCATTTTTCAATATTTCCCCAAATTTTGCTGGTAATTGGGCTAGAAAGTAACTGGTACAGTAACCAGAAACTAAAATAATTATTAGTTGCAGCCCTAAAAAACAACAAAAACTAAAACATTGTTTTGACTCAAATAATCATAGACTAAAGGCTGTGATTTGCACAATTATTTCAGAATGAGACTGAGATACAGTTGCTGTACATGGTGCTAATATTGAAACAAGTGATTATAACACATGACAGACAGCGTGATTGGCTGGCGTA
>KV751368.1:776259-808294 GCA_001698575.1 Mola mola | reverse complement strand
GAACAATGTAGGTTAAAAGTTTTAATTTGTTTGATAAATTTATAAGTAAATGAAACCTCTTTGGCGGTTGACAAAATTTTTCTCTGCGCTGAAAAACCCTGTTCTTGCGTGCTCATTCAAATGCTGGAGCCTCCCGGATATGATAGAAGACTGATAGTTCATTGTGCTGACTCTAACTTGGGCCATAAAAAAATCACACATTTCTTAATTTAGAAAGTGACTTTGGATATGAGGATTAAATGAAAATGCATTAATCAATGGATCTAGTGATTTATTAACCTATTCATTGACTGAAAATTAATTACTTGCATAGGATCCATTCTGATATAAATATGCTGTAATACACTAAACACAACCATAATGAATAAAAAATTCCCCACTCGCCCTCTCCGGGCGGTCTTGTGTCTCCTTCAAGCTCGGGTCCTCTAGCAGAAGCCTGGGAGCCTGAGGGGAGGGAGGGTCCTGCGCTGGATTTTAGCTGTTCCTAGGATTGTGCTCTTCTGCACACAGATCTCAGGTGTTATTCCCGGGATTTGTTGGAGCCACTCTCCCAGCTTGGGGGTTACAGCCCCAAGTGCTCCTATCTCCACTGGTACCACTGATGCCTTTATATACTGTATATATACACACATCCTATATGAAACAGCCTCATTTCCAATTCAGGGCAGCCCAACAGTTTAATCGTGACTTTAATAATTGGAGTGATTAAGATGATCATGCAGCTATGCCTCATCTACACTTTAATTTGTCTTTTACATTTCATCAAGTGCTACAGTAGTCTGACAGCAGTATGCTGTAGTGTACATAGAGTACATTTGGACAGAGTCAGACTAGTTGTGGCTTTAGCTTCATATTGAACTGACAAAAAAGAGTGTGATATTGATCCCATCTAACTTATGCCAAGAAAACCAAGAAGTGTTTTTTTTTCAATTAAGCTTATTTGTAACAATAATATCCACACTGTGTAAAAGTGCCTTTGAAAAAATACGAATACTCTCAGACAGAAACATTACTGTGTTTCTGAATCTCGTCTTTCTAAATCCAAGTCAGTTTCTCCCTAATGTACTTATCGACCATGTCAACCTGCTGGGGAATGGCGATAGTGAGATCAACAATATGCAGAGTTAATACAATAATAGTCAGCCTTTGAAGTCTTTTTTCTTTCGATGAAAAATTGTAACCTGGCAGACAGGTGTGAAAAAGTGTTTGGGGACATTAAGCAAGGTCAATGTGCAGTTCGGACTAATACACTCCAGACAACCGGATGTTGTATGGAATTTTTAACAGGTTAGAATCTGAAAAAATTCTCATGACTCAGCCTTTCATAAACGCACACCAACATAAAACTTGGCTTTATGTTCAAGCCAGTTTCTCCCCGATATTCTTATCAATTATGTCTACATGCTGAGAAATGGTGATAATGAAATCCTTCAAAAGGTTCTGTTTTTGAAGAGTGCACTTAAACCAAATGTGTCAAACATGTATAAAACTGCACATAAAATCTCAGCGAGCTCTGCCAATTACATACAAACCTTTTGCACACACAGGTAACCCAAGTGAGCAATGCATAAATGTACACTCTTCCAACCAAGACAGTGTCAAAGCATATCAGGGGGATTCGTGGCTTACTGTCCTCGTACTTACATTAAATATTAACTATCACCAGTATTTAATTTCCCTTAAAGGTTTACAGGTCAAAGGTCAATACTCTGGGTTCATAATTTACTGCTAGTGTCATGGATGCTGCTATAGGGTGTGAGCTGTGACAAATGGATATGGAATTTGCATGTGTGTGTCCCATCTATGTTGTTACACCAGCCTATGAGAAATTTCTACAGTGAAGCTAGATGTGGTTTGCCAAATAATACATTTATTCTGAAAATGCAGGTCCTTTCAGCATCGATTCTCATAAATGATTCAGCAGCTGACTGACACCTTTCTGTATTATCTGTTGCATTAATTCAGGACAAATGCATTTCGAAACAAACAGCATGGTGGCACATTATTTCCTCAAGATGGTCTCTTGTTTAAAGATCCAAATATGTTAAAAATCATGAAAGACAAATTTGCAAACGGTCTCTTTTACTTGCCATGATGTTATGTGGAAGTGAGCCAAATAGGAAAAAATGACTCCTTTGTGCACCAGAATAAAGGCATTGTGTGTTAATTGGTAGCTTATGTTCTTGCTTTGGCTCATTAGTGAGATACTGTGTAACGGAAAGCTCATCAATGCGGTAATGCCAGTTAATTGAGACATCAACGTGAATGCTTTGAGACATCCTGTGACTTTGAGGCCTATTCACGCACCAAAGCAATAAAACGAAGTGAGAATAGAAACGCTCTCCCTCCCTTAGGTGATTGTATGACAACATGCTGCTTTCTTCTGTTTCACTCAACACTCAAGTAGCATTTGCTCTCAAAACTTTTGGATCTGTCAGTAAGTGTGGGAATGAGAGAGACAAGAGTGTGGAAAATTTGAGAGAAACAAGACAGTATTTGAAGTGTAAAACACTCACAGCAACTTTCTTTGTATGCATACTGTGCACATGTTCAATTCTTTTAATAAAAGGCCTTCTGGTTTGTCTTAATGTACTATAATTATGTTTCCTCATATTTACCAGCCTGGACACTCAAACAGCATTGGAATTATTATCTGGAACAATATCATTGAGACTAACACGTGAGCTATTATTTCTTGTGCACTTAAATTACTAACAACAAAAAACACACAAACATCCAAATGTAGTATGTGTATTAAGGAGTGACATTATCATGGCAAATTTGATCGGATGAGCGTCGGTTTCAAAAGGCTTGGTAATTGGAACAATTCATGTCGTACCAATCTTAGTGAGTTATCGGAACGTGTAAAGGAGGCAAAGATAGTGTTATACTAATGAGGTGTAACGCAGAGACACAAAAGTATGTTTATATAAATATAATGCTTTGGCTGCTCCAGCAATCGAATACATTTGGTAACCAGTTCAATCAGATGATTTATGTACAGCACCTTATCAAAGGGAAGTTATATAGACACTTGTTTTCAACACACTTAACGTGTTACACTCCTCAGCCAGTAAACATGTTGACGTGTAAGAATGTGGGCTGCTGCACTGGTGCAACACTGTGTCATTTAATAGACCCCACCCCTCCCCACTCATTAACATGGATCAGATAAATAAAGATTACACATCAGATTTTTAGTGAAACACACTGTTCTTATGTATGCTACTAGAATGTATGATATAAGATAACTTCAGCTGTATGGTACAATAAAGCTTACAGTATCTATTTAAGATCATCTAAGATTATTTCTCATAACATTCTGTAATGCAGAGATCTACTAGATATCTATTGGATCTACTGTAGAGACAAAATGGCTGATGCCACCTATTGGTGACAGATGTACTCTACTCTCTTGTGATACTCCATGTTGCAACTGTGAAACTTCATATAAAGGTTAGGGGATTTTCATATATACTGTACCTGTTTAGATTATTGTGTCAAAACTCTAATACCCAGTCCTTGCAGCTAAACTAGACAGAATCAAACCCTGCAAGAGTGTCTTTTTATGTAACCAAATTTATTTTTAGCAATTGTGAGATATATTCTTTATTTATCAGCAACATCGCATCCCCCATGTATTTTGCATAAGATGAAGTGGTGTCTATGCTTTAGGATTATGTGAAGCAGAAGACAAAAAGAGAGGAGATTGCAACAAAAAGAAAACACCGTAGGAAAAGAAGATGAAAGAGTGGAAGACGGGGAGACAGACAGAGAAAGACAAAGTGCAAGGTAGAGAGAGGAGAGGGAGGGCAGAAAATGAATGGCTTCTTGATGAGAATCAAACAACGACTTATTACTATGTTCAATGTATGCAATATTCTTTTTTACACAATTACAGCACAGCACTGCAGAGACAATATCGCTGTTTTTCTAAAAGGGTGGGGTGGGAAATAAAACTCTCCTGACTTGAAAGAGAAGACCCAGTAAAGACAACTTAATACAGTATAATGATGAAAAGTAAGATAAAAAAGGACAATGTAGGAGAAAATGCAGAAACAAAGAAAGGCTATCATCTTTATATGCTAGTGAGAAGAGGGATGATTAAGATGCTTAAGAAGAAAATTTTTTCATTACCGATTCTCCAATATTGTTTCCCTGTTTCACACCATCCAGTTTCGTCTACAACAAAATCTCAGGCTTAACCCCATAAAATTCACCGATCGTCGCGAATTCGCATCATACCACCTTGCGTTCAGACTGCAGCCGAGTTAGCATCAGCTTGACAGCAAAAACACAAATAATCATTTTTTTTATATAATTGCGAATAAATTCAGGAGTCAAGGGGTTCCATTTGTTAAAACAGCAGTTAGTCTTGCAAATAACTATTCAAGATCGAGACACAGGCTATGTGAAGAAACTTTAGTGAAACACCACAGCGTTTCAAAGGGACAATAAACCACACACTCTGTTTCTGGTAACACACACACACAGGACATAAGAACACAGAGTAGATTAAAACCCGAAGCTGTCACCTTCTCTGTTAAGGTGTCCTAGATCTTGCACAATTGTGCACACACTAAGCTGTGGTTCTCTGATGGATACAACCTCAAATACAGTTAATTCTACATTGGTCCCGTGAGTTCAGGGTCTTGCCACTGAGAAAATGAAATCTTCAAATGTTCAATATATGAGCATCCTCCAGCTCTGCCTCATGCGCACACACACACACTCCTCATCGGGTCAGCTTGAGGATAAAAGAGGTGAGTCGAGAAGATGGTGGAACTGTTAATAGGTTTTTCATTAATTGCATTAAATTGGAGAAAAAACACTGGCTGAGGGTGGACCAGCAGGTTAGCTTAGTAGTGAGTTTTATATGATAGATGAAACAAACTTGAGACTTACTTATTATCTTTCCATAATTTACTCTTTACTCTCACATTTTTGGGGACGTTATCCAGGTTTAACTTAATATTAAACAAAGGTTTCAGTTCTTACTAAATGCATAATTTCTCTAACTCTGTGCAGCCTATATGCTTACCCAGCAAATGCATACATAGTAAATATTTACTGCAAAATATTGTACATGTTCACAGTATATATAGTGCTGCATTATATATTCACATACTCATAGACAACCATGTGACAGATACAAGCACACACTTAGACAAAATTACATTTACGCAATCTGTTTGACATATTTTCTTCCTGTTCAAAGACAGGAAACATCTCTGACAACATATAAATTGCAGTCACACTGACATGCACACTCAAGCATAAGTAGGCTATGCAGTTGGCAGCAGCAGGCAGGTAATAAGTCAGAGGGACATGGATGGAAAGTGTTTGTTGTGCAGAAATTTTCTAAAATAATGACAGGCCTATTATATTAATTTTTCCCTGACAGCCTTATGTCTCCCTAAACTGGGAGCCCAACATTCAAATGATATATTTGGTTTAAGAGGGAATCACTTATTAACTGTCAAAGCAAATGAAGTTTCACTTGATAACATCATCCTATTAAGTCTTGAGGCTCATAAAAAGCTTCAGGAGGCAAAAATTCAATTTAATGTACTTTGTGTAAACTCATTTAAACTTAAAACGTCTCATCATTTTGAAATACTCAGTGGTCCAATTTTCTGATCAATTTGGTTTCTAGAAGGAATACACTAATAACAACCACAACGCATATGTTCTCCAAAACACACACAGACGCCCATTCAATCGAGAATATAAAACAATACTCATTTCAGCAGGCTATACAAATGCAAATGCTGCAATGTGAGCGCAGCCACTCTGGATGTGTGGTTCAACAGCAATACTGTTGTGTGAGACACTTTGATAAAGCCAGATCAAAGGAGAGTGAAGAACAGGCATTCAAGACCTCCAACAATAGCTCTTCTTACAGAGTGCCTGTAACTGGCTTATAGAGGCAAGTGAATGAATAGAGATTAGATTTTTCTACACAGAGGATATACACCACAGATGCACCCACACACATTCAGATACACAGATTTACACATATTTTAGTGCACACCTCTACTCGGGTGATTATGTGGAATAGGCGTTCTTTACCTTCGAAACCTGGTCAACGGAGGTGCGTTTTTGAAATCATTTGACGTGAACTGTGTGTTAATATCGTGCTTCCACTTCTTTCCTAAATCTGCCCAGTCCTTGTTGTCATCTCCTATTCAACTATTCTGCTCACCAATCCTTACAAAATCCTCTCTATTTTATATACTGTCTCTTTCATGCACCATCTACTCCTTCCCTTCCTGTCATCCACTGGGCTTTGAATGTAGAGATGAGGCATATAGAGACTTTTCCAACACTCTGTATCCTTGCATCCCTTTCTACTGATGTTCTTTTGAAAATAGCAGGTACAGAATGCCTGACATATTTTACTACACATCTCCCTGGGCATCTTATTTATAGTTCATTACCATTCTTCCTTCCCCTGGCTCTTCTTACCTTTAGAAGGCGTACAGATGGCAGGAAGGCTGCATGGCACAGTTTTCTGATGGTCCAGTTGAGTGGCCGTGGTGCATCCAGCTGGTTCATGGTGTCCACTCTGCACGTTGGAGGTACTGGTGCCCAGAGGCTTTTCCCGGCACCAGGATCAATAATGCCCCGCTAGGGGGGCAGAAATGGGAGAGGGTCTCCAACTCCAGCTGCCGAAAAGCACGCAAGTCCCAGGGCATGACCATCGACAGAAAACCATCTACTACTACCGCCACCACCTCGAAGCCTTTAATTCCCCAAGAAGATGAAGCTCTCACCTGGGCAGCTGTCTGCCCACTCTTCCCTTCCTCCCTGTCCTCTCCCTCAGGTCCACAGAGTCCAAGACAAGCCAAACCTGGAGCAACAGAACCATCTGAATCCTCTCCTGCCAGTAGCTGGAGTGGTGTGAAAAAGCCCAGAGTGTACAGTATCTTCCCAAAAGAAGGAGCAGAGCGCATCAATGCACAACAGAGAAAAGAGTGTGTGGTATGAGAGGGATGCAGGTAGAGAAACAGAAAAAAGAAAGAAGGAGGAGGAGAGATGAAAATGTGAGGAGACGAGAGATGAGCAGTGCAGAGCAGTGCAGTATAGCGCATAGGAAAGAAGAGAGGAGAGCAGAGAAGCGCAGAGCGCATAAACGGAGCAGCCTGACAGGCAGCGGGTTAGATTTGAGACTGCATGCACACTACTGTCTCCCAAGACGAGAGAAAGAGAGAGGGAGGGAAAACAGAAGAGAGAAAGTGTTGGAGAGAGAGTGTGAGTGAAGACATACAACAACATCCAATACAATTGATGAACAAGCAGCCGTTGAAACTACGGGGACAGGATGCTGTCAGGGTCTGCTAGTGTCAAGTGTCTGTCTGTTAGGGTCATTCGGTGTTTCCTGTTTTACTTTGAAGTTCTGTTTGTGTCTTACTCCCCATGTCCTGTCACGTGTCCCTCAGGTGTGTTCGATTACTCCCTCTCCCTAATGTGTCTCACCTGTGTTCAATTGTCTACCTCACCCTCGTGTATTTAACCCCCGTGTTCCCTTCCTCCTGTGCCAGATTGTCTTGTCTTTCTAGCGAGCAGTCCAGCGTCTATTCCGTGTAAGTCACCGTGTGTCCGATCTGTATTCTGTTTTCCGATTACCGAATTTGCCTTATCCTTATCTGTGCCTCTGCATAATTTGAATTCCTGGTTTGACCTTCTATTATTAAAACAACTACTGATTCAGACTACCGATGCATTATTGGATCCCCCAGACCTGGTACCAGATAGTACAATCTGGCCAGAAATGGATCCAGCAGAGTCATAGCCAGTTTCACTCAGCCCTGAAGACGCAAAGCGCACGTCTCCACTGGCTAGCAGAGCAACTGGCGTTTGTTCGCCAGGAAATATTAGAAGCAGTACTACGCAGTGAATCGACGTGCGCGACATTGACGAAAAATTAAATCTCGTCATTGATCAACTGCAGCAACCGTCTGCTTCTCCAATAGCCCCTAAGGAGGTTCAGAAGCTGCGGCTGAGCCTTCTGCTTCTACCGTGAGTTTGCACTCTCTCCACCTTTCTAGCCCTGAACGTTTTTCTGGAGAGTCTGGGAATTTTCGTCCCTTCATTTCCCAGTGCAAACTACATTTTGACTTCAATGCAGCCTCCTTTTCTTCAGACCAAGCCAAGATTGCGTTTATTATTTCTCATTTGACTGGACAAGCCAGATCTTGGGCTACGGCTGAGTGGAGCCGCCGATCAGCCGTGTGTAATTCCTTGCCAGAATTTATTAAAGTTTTCACGCAAATGTTCCAGTCGACATCTCCGGGCAGAGAAGCAGTCAAACCGTTGGTATCTTTGAGGCAAGACAAACACTCAGTAATCGATTACGCCGTTGAATTCCGCACCATAGCCGCTGACAGCAGTTAGAATCAACCTGCGCTAATAGACACTTTCCTGAACGGCTTGTCGGATACTCTCAAGGACAATATGGGTCCAATCGATCTACCAGCGGATCTTCAGGCAGCGATTAATTTGGCCTCCAAGATAGACAAGAGACTCCGTGAACATCAGAAGCCTCGGCCTCAGCAGGATAACTTCCGGTTTGCTCCCGTTTCCCAGCAACCGTTTTTCCTCCAAATCCCCACCAGCAAGTTTTTTCCCCTGCTCCTTCTAGCGAATTATTTGATAGACCTGAGCCATCCAATGAACTACCAGAATCGATGCAAATCCACTCCACTGGAACAGCAGCGGAGAATGAATGAAGGAAGGAAGGTGCACTTACTGCGCAAAGTTGGGATACTTCCTCACCTCCTGCCCGGTTAGGTCTCCAACACCTAATGCTGCCTTGTCGTCTTTGGTGAGTCCAACCAAACTACTTAGCAGGTATAAGAGACCGCTCACTAAAGTAATGCTCCAATCGAGTTCTGATTCCCTAGTTCTCCAAGCATTAGTAGACTCCAGAGCAGACACTAATTTGATGGATTTCCGAGTTTCTAAGAGACTTCAGTTTTCCTGGGTAAAACTTTCTCAACCTCTGTCTACATCAGCCCTAGATGGTAGATTGATGTGTAAGGTTACACACCAAACGTCCCCAGTGACACTAGTGTTTGACGACGGTCATCAGGAGAAAGTAAACTTCCTTCTTTTCGAGTCTGTCCATCACCCACTCATTCTAGGTCTCCCATGGCTACTAAAACAACCCCCATATAGATTGGTCCACGGGAAGTGCTTTAGAGTGGGGAAGGAACTGTGTCGAGCACTGTTTTCTGGACAGAGAATCTCCCCAGGAGGGGATTTCTGAGGAAGCAGAGAAGTGTGATCTCCATGAAAGCCCAGTTTCTTTAATGGGGTGTGTTGTATCCGATGGTCAAGTTGGGATGGACCAACAGAAGCTCCAGGCCATAACTGAGTGGCCAACTCCGTCCTCGCGGGGGGATGTGCAGTGCCCCTGGTCGAACGTCTCTCGGGAAATTGTTTCTGGTGGACCCTCAGAGGAGGAGACAGAGCCAGATGGGAGCGTCCCATCAGCGGGTTCTGTGGTCCGTCGCTGTCGCCGGAGGCGTTCCAGAGCCAGGTCGACTCTCATCAAGTCATTGGCCACTTACAGGGCGGCAGCAGATAGGAGGACACGGGCTGAGCCTGTCTACCGTCCTGGTCGGAAGGGTTGCCTCTCAATCCAAGATTTGCCCTTACACACCGATCCACGTAAATTATCCCCGAGATTAATAGATCCTGTTCCTGTGTCAAAGGTCACTAATCCATCTGTTGTGAGACTCAAACTTCCTAGATCCTCACGAGTACACCCCTCATTCCATGTGAGCAAGGTGAAACTGGTCAAAGAAAGCACCTTCGTCCCAGCCTCCAAACCACCTCCTCCTCCCCGCATCATCAACGGCAAACCAGTTTACACGGTTCGACGCCTACTGGCAGCCAGACGCAGGGGACGAAGATCGCAGTATTTGGACTGGGAGGGCTATGGGCCCGAAGAGCGCTCCTGGGTTTCATCGAAGGACATCATGGACTCCCAGCTCATAAAAGAATTTTTGAGGACCCACCCATCCGGGTTCTAGGCCGCCAGGTGTCAGCCATAAGGTGCGGGGGGGGCTACTGTCAGGGTCTGCTAGTGTCAAGTGTCTGTCTGTTAGGGTCATTCGGCCCAGAGGCTTTTCCCGGCACCAGGATCAATAATGCCCCACTAGGGGGGCAGAAATGGGAGAGGGTCTCCAACTCCAACTGCTGAAAAGCACACAAGTCCCAGGGCATGACCATCGACAGAAAACCATCTACTACTACCGCCACCACCTCGAAGCCTTTAATTCCCCAAGAAGATGAAGCTCTCACCTGGGCAGCTGTCTGCCCACTCTTCCCTTCCTCCCTGTCCTCTCCCTCAAGTCCACAGAGTCCAAGACAAGCCAAACCTGGAGCAACAGAACCATGTGAATCCTCTCCTACCGGTAGCTGGAGTGGTGTGAAAAAGCCCAGAGTGTACAGTATCTTCCCAAAAGAAGGAGCAGAGCGCAGCAATGCACAACAGAGAAAAGAGTGTGTGGTATGAAAGGGATGCAGGTAGAGAAACAGAAAAAAGAAAGGAGGAGGAGAGATGAGCAGTGCAGAGCAGTGCAGTATAGCGCATAGGAAAGAAGAGAGGAGAGCAGAGAAGCGCAGAGCGTATAAACGGAGCAGCCTGACAGGCAGCGGCTTAGATTTGAGACTGCATGCACACTACTGTCTCCCAATACGAGAGAAAAAGGGAGGGAGGGAAAACAGAAGAGAGAAAGTAATGGAGAGAGAGTGTGAGTGAAGACATACAACAACATCCAATACAATTGATGAACAAGCAGCCGTTGAAACTACGGGAACAGGATGCTGTCAGGGTCTGCTAGTGTCAAGTGTCTGTCTGTTAGGGTCATTCGGTGTTTCCTGTTTTATTTTGAAGTTCTGTAAGTGTCTTACTCCCCATGTCCTGTCAAGTGTTGTTCCTCAGGTGTGTTCGATTATTCCCTCGCCCTAATGTGTCTCACCTGTGTCCAATTGTCTACCTCACCCTCATGTCTATTCATTCATTCATTTTCTACCGCTTATCCCGTTAGGGGTCGCGGGGGGGGCTGGAGCCTATCTCAGCATCTTGGGGCGAAGGCGGGGGACACCTTGGACAAGTCGCCAGTTCATCGCAGGGCTGACATATAGAGACAAACAACCATCCACACTCACATTCACACCTACGGGCAATTTAGAGTGACCAATTAACCTACCCCCAGATTTGCGTGTTTTTGGAATGTGGGAGGAAGCCGGAGTACCCGGAGAGAACCCACGCAGACACAGGGAGAACATGCAAACTCCACACAGAAACGTCCTGACCCAGAATCGAACTCAGGACCTTCTTGCTGTGAGGCGACAGTGCTAACCACTGCACCACTGTGCCGCTACCCTCATGTCTATTTTTCCCCTAACCCCCGTGTTCCCTTCCTCCTGTGCCAGATTGTCTTGTCTTTCTAGCGAGCAGTCCAGCGTCTATTCCGTGTAAGTCTCTGTGTCTGATTTGTATTCCGATTACCGAGTTTGCTTTATCCTTATCTGTACCTCTGCATAATTTGAATTCCTGGTTTGACCTTTTATTATTAAAACGACTACCGATTCAGAAAGCCCCCTGTGTGTCTCTGCATTATTGGATCCCCCAGACCTGGTACCTGATAGATGCAAGAGAGAAAGATTGCTTCTGATCAAGGAATTTTAAAAAAGATTTTGGAGAAGAGAGAGAGTCTGGGAAGAGATGTGAAGAAGCACTTAATGGTGCTCAAACAGAAAACAATAAAGTGGAGGGAACAGTCTGTTTTTATAGAGTGGACCGAGCTTAAAGATGAAATTGATAGTGTGGCAGTGGAGCAGAGTACAACCTACTTACTGATTCACACTTGATAGACAATATGCATGAGCTCTTATGTGGGTAAACATTACATTAGAAAGTAGGGTTGTTGAAGTGATGGCGTACCATGTTGTCTGCTGCTTTTTCAAGCACCCCTCCGTAGACTTTGAACACAGTAGATTTAGGCGCATAAACAGTTTGGTTAGGGTCAAGAAGAAGACCAGTGAAGTTTGGATTCAGATGGGACAGTTTCCTGGGTGAAGGTTGTGGGGCTGAAACAATCAATTTTTGTATTAATCCTGACAGTGACTTAATTTGATGTGTCTTTAAAGTCAGGTGTATATTCACAGTAAAAAAAAGCATAAATGTATATATTCATACTTTACAGTATAATGCCAGAATTTTAAACAATTTATATCTAACAAAGCTCTTCACACAAAATGTCCTTTTTAACACAGTGAAATGAATCTTTTAGTTCTAAGCACTATTTACTTCCAGCACATTGAAATAAACACATGTTGTCCTCTAAATGTATGTGAATGTCAAGACTTTTACCATATTCTTACTGTCTTTTGGCAGAAGGAGAGTTAAATTTTGCAATCTCAACTGGTTCATATGCTACAACTATCCGCGGAGCTGTGGCTAACCTGTCTAACTAACATTGTAGTACAGCTTTTAAAGACTTGAATACTTGACTGTGAAGCAGTACAAAAAGTAAAATGAACCAGCCATTTTTGCTTCATCTTTGCTGCTGTTCTGAATTATGTCTACCTTCATCTCTTTGACTCTATTGACTCAGACTATTTGTCTCCAGTGAATTGCTGATTCAAGAGTCAGAAACCCAAATACTTGTCAGAACAAAAGAGGGGAAAAAAACACAAATTAACAACTCTCTTTGTGGCATGTCTGGACTGGATTCAGTGTGATATCATTATTTGGTGCTAAGATAAAAACACAGAAGGTTTAGAGGTGTTGATGACAGCACATGAAGCCTCTACATTGTCATTGCATAAAGCAAAGTTTAAACTAGTGTCCCTATGAATTTAGCTGCATTAAGCATCAAAATTCCAGATGCTATCTGTGTAACTCATGCCCTGGCTTCTGAATGCATATTATATGGTAAAGGCACACTAATGAGACAATGTCTAAAAAAATCTAAGCCTTAATAAAAATTTCAATTTGAAATTAAGCTAAAACTTAAACTCACCCCAGTGAAGAATTACAGCTTTGGTCTTAAAGCAAATTAAAAAGCAAAGAATAATACATATTTCTCCATTAAATGAAATTTAAAACAATAGTGATTCAATAAATGTTGCTCTTGCACTATAGCCGTCTGGCAACTAATTCAGATAGCATATTAAGTAAATGTCCCAATTGCTCTCTTGAGTCCCCACCTCACAGTAAGTGGGAGTTTTAGTGGGTGTTTTAGTGTGCCAGTCAGGGACTGACAATAAGCATATTCACCCCAGCAACCATAGGCTCCCCTGGGGACGTCCAAGACCTCTGGGAGATGTGTCAGAGTGTGCCTTTTCTCCTCTAATGCTTTGGCTTCACTCTTGTCCATCTCATGCCAAACACGCTGAACTGTGAACTGTGTGTCTAGATGGCAGCCTTCTAATGCAAAATACTCATTCCAACACCATCATTCAAAACTCACTCATTTATAATGATATAGTACAGACTCTCAATCTTTATCAAAACATTATTTTTTTTTTTTTTTTTACAACAAAATCAATGTGAGTCACTTTTACTATCATAATGCATCATGAGCATACCATGTATTTTGGCATTCTTCCTGCCAAAATACATACACACTTTCACCACTAGGTGGCATTAGTTTAACACGCTGCTGAGGTCAGAGCGTCTTGTGAGATTTATCTCACTCTTCTTACATCAATTATCACAAAGTTTAAAGGTATTAAAGGCCTGCAATGAACAAGACAGGACACAATGAAATGTAATTCTCTGACAGTGATTCTATTATTCCCTTGTGAACTTAACTTGGTAGATGAGGGAGGCAATTTACTGTGAATTACCAAAGTACTTCAGCGCTGAGGACTTGTATCAGATGGTGACTGCAGAACAATAAATACCTACAAATGTTCTGTCACTCAACTTTACCAGTTAAAAGGGAAAAGGAATGTTGCGTAGTAATCTATCTTAAAACAAGCTGAAATTCAAGTAGACATTTTTAAGATATAAATCAAAACAAAATTTTCTGTTAACTTAAACAGATCCTGTCCTGTACTCACAGTATGACTACTAAGCCAGTGAAAATCATTTTCTTTTTGTGTCTGGAGATATATGTGTATTTATGTGGTATTATGTAAGAATGTGGAAGTGTGTACGGTGAATGTCTGAATAATTCACTCACAACCCACAAGCAGTGGTGATGGAATTGGATTTCATCATCTATTATAAGTACTGTGTGTGTGTGTGTGTGGAGGTTTATGTGTAATCACACGGAGTGGGTGTTCGCTCTAACCCTTTTTCTTTTAGTCTCCTGCTAAAGGTGGACCTTGTGACATCTGCTCAGTGACAGGTGAGAAAGAAGCCCATTTACACCTGTCATTCAAGCAAACAGAGCTCCTGTGAAGCTGCGCTCTCAATGACAATGTGAATCCTCTCTGCTGGTTTTCATGTGATAAATTGTTTTTAAAAGAATAGAAACCAGTCCGTGTCTTTATAAGTGAAACAGACAAATTTCTGAAACAAAAATATAATTTTATATATGCAATATTTTTATGTTGATATGAATAATTCTATCAAATAATAGGTACTAATAAGTACTAAATTAAACTTGATCGCTCCTGCATTCTTCTTTTAGAGAAAAACTAAACAGACAATTTTAAATTTTAGCTAATTTGATGAAATTTCATTCCAGTATCTACCTGCATAAATTGGAACCTTATTTTAAACCACACAGTTATATGTATAAAGCAGTAATGAGCTTGTTAAACAAGCTATCAAATAGCAGGGGTGTGATCATACTATATTCACCATTCAATATAGATAACGATACATTAATATACCAAAGTTACTAACACATTTTTCATACAGTAGTATATTGAATGGTAATGATATTTTAATACTGCAGAAAGATGTGAATGTGACCATAATTTCATTTTTGGGAGGTTTCTTGTTATTTCCCTGCACTAATTGTAAATCGTTTATGTAGTTCCTGTGAAATAAGCCATGGCGTCTATATTGAAATAGATGATATTTAAAAGGCATTAGACATTAGCAGCAGCTAGTGGTGAGGTAGTGGAATGCATGCAAGGAAGTGCTGCCTCGCTGCCCCCCCTCTCTCTCCAAGCACATAAGAGAACTAAGGTCGCTGACTGTGTATCATCCTCCACTTAGAATAACATAAGTTAACAAACTTGGGAATTTGTTGCCTTTTACAGGGTGAATCCTTTCATTGGTTGTATTTCAAAGCCACTACAGTATGCAAAGGCTTTTTGTCTGTTCTCGGCTACCGTGGCTCTCTGTGAAAGGGTCACCACTCCCATGTAACTATAGATTTGTAAGTCTCACATAACATATACACTACAGTTTTGACACAGTTACAAAGAGTATATTATGTATGTATAGTATATTATTATATTATGTGTTTGCAGATAGATATTATTTCTATACACTGCTCCATTAATGGTGTATCAAATACAATATGATTTGATTGAGGCTTCATACTGTTATTATCGTGGTTCACTATGTACTGTCACACCCCTACCAAACAGACATGAAACAATGGAAAGTACACTCCTAATGCACTTAGCAGGCTAGTTATTCACTTAGTTGTTGCATATTAAATATCATGTAGGCATAACTGCAAGTGGGATGTTGATTGATTTAGATGCTGGGTTGGTCTTAACTCTTCAATAACACTAAGAATAATGCACTGCTTTCCAACCTGCTGAGCTGAAAAGGATCTTTTCCTTGAACTTCCTTTCAACAAAATATATTTGAAATCATGTTAACACTATTTAGACATCAAAATGGTTTGATAAATATCCTTTCAGGACTTTAAATGAAATAGTAGCTGGCCTCCTGTGACCTAGCTACGGATGCATTGTAAACTATGAAAGTATGAAGATGAAAAACAAAAATATAAAGTAAAACGAATGCCATATGATCATGTTAAACAGGAACATGCCCAGAAAAAAAAATTCCTGAATAATTAATATGCAATCGTGCTTGATACTGTTTGAAACAATTTTTTGTAGGAAAACAAAGGCAACCATTTAAATTCCTCTTAGAAATTTGGAATTGAGTTTACATAAAGCTTCTTGCTGAGTCAATTCAATTTGTTCTGGTTCAGAAGAAGTAATATACACTAGATGCAATGGCATTTTCCACAGGAATACCATACGGTTCTGCTATATAGACCGTTCTCTCTTTCTCTGTGTATCACAACTGTGATTCAAAGATCAATTGAAGTTAAGAAAGAAATTGCATGTTTTACCATACAAGTAAAGTATTGTAGATAACCGTGTCCACCAAACAGACAAACCCAGTAGAGAAAAAGACACCATCAGTTTTTCAGTAAAACAAGACCCTAAAGGTGTGTGATAACCAAGCTGGCTTTTGTAGTTTGATGATGTCCAAACTCCCGATCTAATATAGCTTCTTGTTCCTTTCCTCTGTGTGATGCTCATCCACTGGAGGATTCTTGCAAATTGACAGTTCAATAGCTCCCTCTGTATGTACGTTTGCCTATATGCACTCAAACATACATAAGCACAGACACACACACACACACACACACACACACACACACACTACTACCCCTTACATCCCCTGCCCTCAGGAAACAGGAAGAGCTCTGCCGAGCCGGGAACACTCTTCCATCTGTAAAGAGGCAATGATCATCAGCCAGAGGGATGGAACCACAAGCGCACGCACTCTATATTTTCTCTATTTTTTTTGCCACTCACCATCAATATCAGCCACTGAGCTGTGCATCCAGTTATAGTAAAAATATAGTAAATATGCACTATGTGCGGATAGCAACTAAGACATAAAGATGCTAGTAATGATGCATTATCATCAAACAGTTTGTCCAGCCGTGCAGTAATTGTTTTTCTTAATGGTACCGTATATTCAGCCTGGACAAATTACATCAAACTACAAAATCCCACGTCTTTGACAAATGCACATAGGCCATCAAACTTTCTTTTTCTGTGACACGGGTAGTGATGGATGGTTGATTTCTGAGAGGGGCATTGCTCTCAAATGACATTTAGTATAGTTATAGAGTAGAGTTGTTTTTGATGTGTGATATGCTAGCTTTGCCTGGCAGAGTTTGCGCTGCACCTCATTTTCTTTATTTTGTTCCATACAGGACTTGTTGATGGCTGTACTAGTCGTCTCTCCTGTTTGTGTAGCCAACGTAGGTCAGTGGAGTATTTGGCAGAATGCTATACTGACCTTGAATGGTAAAGACTGTACTATGCACATTTTACTGGTAATAACGTGACATTACCAGTTATACGATTATTTACAGGCGTTGGCAAAAATAAAAAATATAGTTTGTCTGAAAACATATATTTTCAGACAAACTAATAATCTGCCAAACTTTTTGAATTTTTATAGTACTTAAAATATTTCAATAATTGAAAATCCATTCAAATTTTGTTTATGACCTGTGGGGGGCAGCACTGCACTAGTCTGCCGGAAACCCACAAGAAGAAGAAGAAAAAAAAGAGGACGCCTTTCCAGCCATAGCCCGCATGATGTCAGAGTCCGACGATATCACCATTAAAGATGACCCCGCCAATTTTAAATTGTTTGTGTGGCAGCATTTTGGGTACCCATTGGAAATAATAAACAGCATGAAGTGACACAAGACACAAACAATATGTAAGCACTGTAAAACAAACATTGCCTTACACCGCGGCTAACATGAGCACTATACAAAGACACCTACCCAAACACCACAGCTCTCTACTAAAATGAATGCTGACAGATGCCAATCAAACATCTACTGACATTATTTCAACCACAAGCAATTTGTAAGTTTTAAAAGATGCTATATAAATAAGCAAACATTTTTTGCTACATTTAAGTTCAGTCATGTACTTTTTGAGACAGTTGTAAATATTTCAAAAGGCTATGTTTCCAGTGATATATTTAATCATTGAAATTTCCTTAAAAGTAATGTTAAAATCTCGCCTCGTTCTCGTGAACCCACCTGAAGTGATCCAGACTGCTTTGGGAAATGCTTATGTTTTCACAACTACAAAATACATAAAAACTGTACAATTTGACATTGACAGGAGAGGAAAAGAAAAGTTCTGCACTGCAGGTGCAATACTTTGGTTCAATTTCTTGTTAAGCCATGCTCATGGGTGTTAGAGTTGGTTTAACGTAAACTTTACCGTAGTCCACAAATGCTGCAAGACTGCGTAATTACAGGAGAAGCATTATTAGTTTATGGTATAAACCCTGGATCTTATAATCCCCTTACACTCCTCTATCACTTACAGAAATGTTCTCTCTTTTGACCATCTTGAGTAGTGTTTCTCAACGGGGGCTGTACCACCCCCCAGGGGGCGCTGTGAGGAATTTGGGTGGGTTTGGTCCTGTCCGCGTGATTGCAATCGCCATTGCAGTTGACCAAGTTTATGAGGAACACTTGTATAGGTTGACTCAACATCCTGCGTGTACACAAGGTTATAAAACACCACAGGCACCTCAACAAGTGTGCCTGCCTAGCACCCGTGAAACAAAACGAGTGCTCCTGGGGGGTCCCTGACCTTTCTCTGCTGTGCAGAAAAGCCTGGAGATGCGAGACTGTGTCCTGTCCCGTCTACCTCAAGCGCCTTGCTGGATTCATTCATTGACATTTGAAGTCACACCAGACCCACAGGAATGACAAGAGATTTTGCATGTAACCTACTCCATTTAATGAAGCCAGTTATATACAGTTGTAACTCGGTTAAAAAAAAACAAACTGTTGATATTATAGTATAGTGAAGCGTCCGACAGGACGTTGCAATAATAGACAAGAGGTTGCCACAAAACATCGCTTTATTGCTGAAACTATAACTGGTTAATGTCAGGCATAACCACGCCAGACCAAACAAGCATCAATGCCTAACTTTGCTGTCAGACTGTCTTCGGCTCTTCATCTTACACACACTCGTCCCACCTACCTGCCACTCTCAGCCAATCACATGTCTGACTCTAGCTCCATACATATTCAATTTACCGGAAACGATGGGATATTAGAGAACATCTGAACACAGTGCAATGTTTAACATGAAAATCACAGCAGGAGCGCTACAAAATATAATTTAAATAACGCTTAGTTTAAAAAAGGTTAAAAGTATTTTAAAAAGTACAATGTGTTTTTGCATGGAAATTCCCCTTTCTCCCCATAACTTGCTGATCGCTCTTTTTTCCATCTTCTGTCCACTTTTTCCCATTCTCTTCCACAACAGTTTGTCACTATATTTGTCCGTACGCTGAATAGCTTTAACAAAAGGACTAAATAAAAATAGAAATAAACAATATTTTCAATTTATTGACATCTTTATTGACAGAACAACAAGTTTAATTGCTGTACTTCAAAACATGTAAGCAACCAAAATGGCCCACAACAAGAAGATATGTCTTTAATATTCCATTGAATACCTTAGCATCTCCCACCCATGCACAACTAAACAACAATGTGTTTATTGTGTAAGCAAGTTTTTTCAAATGAGGCTATGAAACGATCATGTCTGAAAGAGCACCTCACAAAGATTCTCACAGACAAAGCAGACATTTTTCTAGACTCTCAAAGAGAATCATGGCAGAAGCATCATCACCAGTCTCTTCACTAGTAATACTAGCCAGCTTGACAGTGGGTTGGTAGCATCCTACAACATCTCCATGTTGATAGTTAAATGTGGAATGCCTTTAACACTGGGACAAAAGTTGGTGCTCCCTGCCATCAAAGAGGTCATATCCTCTGTCACGGAACGTGATCCCACACCAGCGCTGAAGTCCATTCCACTTAGCAATGACACTGTGCCACACCGGATAAATGAAATGGACACTGATACAGAGGAGCAGTTATGTGCCATCCTGCGAGAGTGTTCATTTAGCCTTTAGCTAGATGAGACCACCACCTCTGACAACAATGCTCTGCTGATGGCTTATGTCTGTTGTAAGACATTTGACGGTCAGGAGATGGATGAGGAATTTTTGTTTTCAAAATATCTGGAAACAGAAACCAAGGGCCAGACCATATTTAATGTGCTCCATGCAAATCTACAGAAGAGTATTCCGGTGACCAACAATCCTCGCATGTGCTACTGATGGTTGGCAGGAACTGTGGCTTCACCACATTGCTGAAGGAGCAGGTCCCACATGTCCTTACAATCCACGGTGTCCTGCACCACCACAACCTTGTGGCCAAATCTAAGAATCTACCTTTCCCCAAGTCTCTTAATGTTGCTGTCAAGGCAATTAACAAAATAAAGGCCCATGCCCTGAATGATAGACTCTTCAGACAGCTGTGTCAGGAAATTGATGAGACCTTTGAACCTCTTCTTCTCCATGCTGAGCTCCACTGGCTGTCAAAAGGAAACTGCTTTGCACATTTTTGTGAACTGTTTGACAGCATTGTGGAGTTCCTGGAGGAGGTTGATGCAGCTCTTGGGGAAAAAGTGTCATCCAGTCGCTGTGACATCATGTACTTGGCAGATTTTTTTGACAGAATGAATGAAGTCACACTGAAGCCCCAAGGAAAAGGAGTTACTCTGGTACAGTGCAAGGCAGTCATCTGCAGTATGAACTCCAGGCTGGATCTCTACAAGAGCATAGGTAGAAGGCACTTTACCCATTTCCCATAGTTGGCCAAGGTGATCTACTGTATTTCAGAAACAATGCTAAATAGACATATAGGCTCTCTATAATAATAAGTGATACATTTTTATTTACTATTTCTCTCTCTCTCTCTCTCTCTCTGTACATACAGTATATATATATATAATTAGTAATTACGTGCAAAAAAAAGCTTAAAAAGAAAGAATAAAAATACTAAAATGCAAAATTTGAATGCGCTTCATGCGTAATCACAAATACACCTTTATTAGTATAATAATTAACAATAAAATTATCAGTTCAAAATCCTTGATAGTGACTTACCTTAAGTCTGCACATAGAACACTTTGTTCTTTTTACTCGATGCAGGTGTCTGAGGCACTTGCTGACGAAGGCCTCCTCGTTTACATCGACCACCTGAGGATGGTTAAGGCTGACATGGGGATCTGTTTCAGGGACCTCCTTGACCTTGACATCCCCATCTGGGTGGTGCAGCCCTTTCAGGTGGAGGTGACCCAATGTGAGCCTGCTATCCAGGAGCATCTTTTCGACATTCAGAGCGATGATGAGGCAAAGGCTATTTTCCGCACCTCTGGCTGGGGAGGCATGTGGGCCAAATATGCCAAGCGTTACCCAGCTCTATGGGAGAAGATGAGGCTGCTGCTTCTTGCTTTCCCAGCATCTTATCTTGTTGAGCCGGGATTCAGCCACGTCCTTCACATGCAGTCCACGTACCGCAATGGCTTGGACTTGATGGCTTCAGGCACACTGCACCTTTAAACTAAATTCTCTGCAACCTGCGGTGAAGAAACTGGCAGAGGGCCACCAAGTACGGGGCTCACACTAAGAGACTGTGTCTACTAACTTGTTTTCATTATTGTTGTTTTTACATGGACACATGGTGTAAATTTCAAGCAATGTAACTTAATTCCTTTGAGAGTTAAAAAAAATTTATTTTTTTTTTTGTCAATTTAATTTAATCTTATTAATTTAATTTTAATTTCCAATAGCCTCAGACCTTTTCTTTGACAGGCTGCCGCTGCTCTCGTTTTTGCACTGTAACAATTTAAAATCTGTTTTGCTGCTGACCAAAGTTAAAGTTTGAATGTCACATTACCTGTTTCAAACTGTTGCATAAACACTCATTTCTATTCACATGCTCATTTATTTCTTCTTTGCTCCTTTGATAACTAATGATAATGATATTCCAACTGTCCAGTCATTAAAAAAAAAAGGTATAAGCTCTAAAAAAGCAATAAGCTCCACCCCTTTAGCTGTTGTCAGCCACAGCCTCACGTGACTTATTGCTGTTATAAAATGCCTACTACATTTACCTTGAAATTTTTCGAGGCAATAATGTATTGATAACAAAATGATAATTTTCCTGCCAGAAAATGCAGTTCTTCAGCGTCATTGAGCAGAATGGTTACCGAGCCACAGTTTTCCAGCTCTTCAATTGCTCTCATTGATTTCAGGGTTTCCTTTCTTTTTGTCTTCCTTCTGCCCATTTCTTTCCAACACTCATCCCCAATTGGCCCATTCAGTAAAATTTAAACACAATTCATTACAAAATATAACATTGTTTGGCACAGTAAAACTAATGTAATGTGGTTACAGGTGTGTGTTTATGATTTTTTTATATGGTGCAGCAGGGGACCTTGATAATGGATAGGGGGGCACTGGGCCAAAAAAAGGTTGAAAAACACTGGTGTAGACATTACACATAATATTTGTAACTTTATCTGTATGTCATGACCTGACATTAGACAAACAGATGATTAAAGCCTCATTAAATCTTTGCTTGAGAGTCTGTGTGTGCGTGTGTGTGTGTGTGTGTGTGTGTGTGTCAGTGAAAAACATTCAATGTGTGTAAGTTACAACTATTCTTTGTAAGAGATCAGTTAATGAGGTAAAAGAAGCTCAGAGAAACTTCACAGCAATTTTTTCTCCCGACTTTGCAGTAAAAACTCCAGCTTTTCTTACAACTATTCTGCTGTTATTCTTTATTTCTGTCTTTAAAAATATAATGTGAACAGAAATGTAGAAGTTCGTCAAAAAGCTACCAATATACAGTATCACACTGAAAAATGATTCCATCCATCCTGTTAATGGTCGTGGGAGCCTATCCCAACATCATGGGGCAAAGGCAGGGACAAGTTGTCAGTTCATCGCAGGGCTGACATATAATGACAAACAAACAACCATTCACTCACCAGGCAATTTAGAATGACCAATTAGCCTAACCCCCTGTTTTTGGACTGTGGGAGGAGTACCCATGCTGACACAGGAAGAACATACAAACTCCACACAGAAAGGCCCTGATCCAGGAATCAAACCCAGGACCTTCTAGTTGTGAGGTGACAGTGCTAACCAAGAAAATCTCAAAAATCCTCGAAAAACAAAACAATGAAGACAGAGACACTCAGTCCAATGTTTGTGTGTATGAGCATCTTCAAGTTTTGATAATTTCCAATCTTTTTCTATAATACAACTCAATTAACCAAAATCAACAGTTGCATTCAGTGTGGCCCTTTCTACAACATCTTAGCTTTTCCAATGAGCATCCAATATAGTGAGTAATACGAGAAACTGAAGATGAAGATGATTTCACTCTGCAGGTCAAACTTATAGAGGTTTAACATTTTACAAATGAAATAATTTGTCCATGTTTAAAATATCTGATGTTTGTCAGTTTCTCAAGTTTCTCAAGATGAAGGATTGGGGCTTCTATCTTCTCTCCGATGAAGTACAAACGTGTGACTAAGAACCATGGCAAGAGTATATTCCTGCAGTCCCTTTGAGACACATTGGTCTGATAATCACAGACAGGGCAGTAGAGACTCCGAAGGCAATCAGAAGGAAATAGTGGAAAAAGTACAGCAAAGAGAGGGGAGCAAAAAGAGAGAATGGGACAGAGAAATTACTACATGAATGATAAAATTCAGTCAGGCAACTCACATTTGTGTATTTAAATATTCGGATAAATAGTTATTCAAGTTTGGCGTCTAGGCTCCGACCTCATCAATCCCAACAGAAGTTTGCATAGAAATATGTGGAGTAATGAGAAAACACCTTGAAACCCCTCATCTGAGCCTGCAGGTGGGTGCTGGAGTGGTGGTGAGGCTTAAAGAACAGGGAGCAATACTGACACTGAGTAGCAGAGGCACCGAAAGGCAGAAAGGCAGACGGGAGGTACATATAGTTAAAATAAACCACCAAATTGGGAGGGTGTTAGGTAGATGGGAATGAGGCGTATTTATTGCATATACGTAGTTGCGCGGCAATCAGGTAACTCACATTTGTGAGTGTTGAAATATTTATATAAATAGTTATTTAAGTTTGGTGTCAGGCATACAAAATGTTTGCATAGAAATATTGGGGAGTGATGATAAAAACACCTTGAAACCCCTCAAATGACAAATTCAGAGCCTGATGGAATGTAAAGAAATAACGTGTAGGCCTTGGCATCAGCGGCCATGTAACTATTCCCTGTGAGCACATTGGCTGAAAAGGAATATGCTACCCAGTGAAACTGATATGAGTGGGCCTTGGCACCAGCCACCATGTGGCCATTCCCTAGGAGTGCTTTACCGACTGAGGAGCATGCTAATTTGGGGAGACATTCCTCCTATATGCTATGATAGAAAAATGCTGTAAACCCAGAAAAATCCACTTGATATGCAACAATGGTATATTTAGTCAAGGGACTAAATTCAATTGGCATTTTTTGTTTTTTGAAGACTATATATTTTCGTCAGTTTCAGAATCAGATAAGATAAATTTCACTAAATTCATCATGTTCTGTTATCAAATCAATCCATCAAATTAAAATTGTATAGCCCAAGATCACAAATTACAATTTATCTAAGTGGACTAGGATAGACAGACGTTCAATATATATTGCATGAACAGAATACAATGTGAAAACGGCAAAGTATTGAAAAATACATGTTAGAATGTATGAATGCTATCAGTCCAAGAGTACGTGACATACTGTATATAAATCTGGAGTTCTGTGAAGCCTAATCATGTTTAGCAAGTGTTATTCTATAACATTTTATATATAGAATGTTAAATAAAAATCTGAAAAATCAGAAATTACAGCAATGAATCTGCAAGTGTAAGCTGGAATCTGAGAGCGAAAATTAAATGATGATACAAGAGGAGGAACTGAAAATAAAATAGAAAATAGTGTTTCAAACGAATGTAGTCACATGTTAATTAAAGAAGAGAGGTATCTTGTTGGGAAGATCGCGGTGACGAAGACGGATGGATTTGTGTGGTAATAATAATAACAATAAGAAGAAATCCTAAGACATTAATTGAAATGGAAGAGCAATTTTTTTAAGGGTATGTAAAAATAAAAACCGTCAATGTTGGTACAACTGTCTCTTTGTTCATTTGTGAAATTTTCACCGTATATTCTTTGAAAGTGCCTATGTGGAATTGATCCTTCGCTAAGGCCTTCCCTAAAAGGGCCTTAGCTTAAAAGGGCCATTATCCAATGCTACTGACTAACTCTTCCACACAAAATGAACCACTTACATGCCAACGTCACTGATCTTGAACTAATTGTCGTAATGGAATACTATGAAGATTATTAATAAATTACATTCCGGCAAAAAGCAACATTGCTGCTGCAAGTGAATCACAAGGATATGGCATCATAAAGTTGCTGATCGGGATAATTCATCATGTTCACATGTCTGTGATTTTATTTCTAATCACATCAAACATAACACTGCATTTAGGTCTGTCCCATACTGAACATTTGAACTCACAACTGAAAGTAAAAAATGCTTTTAATAATTGAATATTATCTGTGATACATGCCAGAGGAAGAATCGATTTTTATAAGCAGCCTTCTTATAACTGCAGTACCAGCAGTATAAATGGACTCAGCATCCATCCACAGTGGTCGATAACTGCTGCACTTTCATCATTCGTTTAGTGTATATATTTCCTAATATTATCCTAAGAAAAGACAAAAATGTTTCAACCCTTGTTTTGATGACATTACTGTATGCACTGTATTTTAATGTATGGATCTGCAGATTTGTAGCTTTAGCCTTTAATTATTTTCCTCTGCCCAGAATCTATATTTCAATGCGAAATATTGTCAGGAATAGGATTAAAGAAAATGAAAATGAAAACGAATATGTTTTTGCAGCATTAGTTACCATGGTGATCTAGCCAGGTTAAAGGAGAGCCTCCTTTGGGACACTGACAACCCTGGCTTTCTGCTCAAAATACCTCGCCAAGACACTAATCTTCCTTCAAAGTGCACCCCTCAGCCAGTCTGACAGCCAGAAACCAAGAAGTTTAGAATGGGGATTTTTCACCTTCCCAGAGCTGAAACTCTAAGAAGAGAGATGCCGGGTATGGATAAAACAGTGTGTAAGACCGCATGAATTCATCAAATGTGCATAAAAACACCTTCATAGCTAACCTAGCTAACGCTAGCTTTGTGTATCAAGTGGGATAATGTTAACGTCAGAATAATTAACGTATACGTTGATATCATCGTGCTGTACAAGAACATTGCTGTTCCTGTATATGTCGATCCTTCATGTGACTTGTAAAGCCATGGGGTGTCTGACGCTTGCATGGGACCAGTGAGCTTTTTCCTCTATTCTCATGTTCGCTTCACTAACAAACTAACACTCACTAACAATTTGTAATACTCTGCTTAAAAATATTGTGAATGAAGCTCTCACATGGCTATTGTAGACATTTCATTCTGCTTCTCTCTGATATTTCTAAATATTTTTTTCCAAAATTTATGTTTTGGAATATTTCACCAATATAGTTGAAAACTCTATAAATGACTCACTGGGTATGAAAGCTTGACAGATGTAGAAACAGTAATAAAGGTCAATTCTCAGTGTTGTTGTCTGGCCTCTGGTAGATAAAATAAAACCCCAAACCCAACTCAGTGACGTATGCTGTTTGGAAGTCTATTTGTATTTTCATTGTGCCCAATCAGGAAACTGTGCTGCGTTTAAATAATGACAATGCAGAAGCTTGCCAAGTTGACCTACTGCTAACCTATTTTGGGTGATGTAGTCATCCTGCCAGATCCCTTGCAACCTTGTGTCCGAATTTTGTGTAAGTTAGTTGGTCTGTGCATATTTAGCCACATAAAGAATAATGGTACAAAGTACAAATTAATGTCTTAGGTTTGTAAACTTCAGAGCCAATTAGCACTTGAATCAGGACAGACTCAGATGCAAAATCCTAGATGCCACATGACTAAGACGGACAGAATTATTCACATGCACTTGTCAGCTCAGTCAATCTAAAATTAAAGTGACACACAGTGACACTGGTTATGAGGTTGCTGGGCAATGAAAAATAATAGTAGGTCTACATATGATGTGCTTCAGGGTAAAAAGAAGATTGGCCCAAAAATATAAACCTGCTGCACTCTAGAGAATATAATATATGGTAAAGGCTGTGGTGGAGTCATTGTTGCCAGTAAATGAAATTCAGCAAAAGGAAAACCATGAACAAGCTTTATCAACTGAACTGTCATCTGTGTGAACAGCTGCTCATAAAGTTAGGATTCACCCAACACAAAACTTCCAATGCAAAACACAAAAGCCAGAACACTTGCATAATTCCGTTAGTAAAAATTTGAGCAGAGTGTAATTTATTTTATGAATAATTTAGTTCATTAGTTATGTTGTATTCATTACTCATTTATACTCATTACCAATTTATCAAATACAAAAACACAAAAGATATGAACAGACAACAGTGAAAAAAAATCAAAGTCACTTCAATTAAAAAAAGAAAAAAAGAGCTGTAAAGTCAGGGAGAAAAGGATGATACATCTGCTATCATTTCACACAAAAGACAATGTTTTCATGCATCTGTCTTTTTAGAATGCCATTTTATCTATTGAGGCAGGAGATCAGTGCAGTGAAGATCTGGAGTTACCTGAAGCCCCCCAAGTCCCTGTCAGTCCAGTTCTCAATGGAGATGCAGACACACACAATCATACGGACACAAACAGACACACACACACACGCATGCACACCAGCACACAAAAATCTATAAATGCCAGATTAGCTTTAGTGCTTGCCGATCTTATCGTCTGAGACAACAGAGCAATGCAGGCATGGCTTAGTGTCAGAAGACACCATAATGAACAGTCGCTCATTTTACCTCAACACTACCGAGTAGACTGCTGTCTTTAAACCTCATTAAATCTCATTCTTCAGCACACTGTGTGGCTTAACTTGACTTTTAAGTGATTAATTCAGTCCAGGATCAAACTGAGAAACTTTAGATGAAACAAAGTGCATCAAGGTAATACGGACTAAAATATTTTTATTCATCACATTTCTTCTGCACCTTGAAAAAATGCCCACTTTTCTAATAATCTAATACTAACTTATGTAAGAAACAAGCCAGGCTCCTGCAATTTGGATGACATCATTTCCTGCTGGGTAAGAAGATGGAGTTTAGATCAGTCTATATAAGGCGAGTTCTACCTGAAGTTTCAGAGCTGAGTGTTCAACATTGTGTATGGACAGAACCAGTCAGGTGACTAAAGGGTCAACGGGTGAATGGAGGTCCGTTTTTAAAAAGAGTCCCTGTTGAGCAGCACACACAAAAATGTAAAGCTTCAAAAACGGTCACACAACCACACACTTATACTGATTGCCTAACTTAAATACTGTGCGTGAAATTAAAACGCCGAACATCCCCTAATATAAATTCCACGTGAACCGTTGAGAATGTTCATGTTGCTGTAGCAACATAGATAGAGTGTAATTACCATCATGCAGGCTGGTGTAATAAAGCTAGGCCCACATCTCAGTGGCCCTGGGGCCCCCAGTAATGGCTTTTATGGCAATCATTAATGCCACATGACTACACCAGGAAACATATCGGAGGATATGTTTAGCCTCAAAGCCCCAAATTATGTCTTTAGACAGAAGAGCTTCAAAGCCACTGTTCAAAGAGAATGTGCAATACAGGTTTCAGTTCAATAAAT
This sequence comes from Mola mola, assembly GCA_001698575.1. Taxonomy (NCBI): domain Eukaryota; kingdom Metazoa; phylum Chordata; class Actinopteri; order Tetraodontiformes; family Molidae; genus Mola; species Mola mola. The sequence goes on along the minus strand of KV751368.1, from coordinate 779,642 downwards.
CTCTATTCAAAGACGTCTACATTTACATAAACAAGAACATAGACGTTTACATAAAAAACAGAGGTCCCCATTACAGGGTTTCCTCATTCTAGGTTTAACAACAGGTTTGAGAAGGGCTACGAGCGAAAAAAAGACCAGATCGCAACTGATTGCTGTATATCCATTAAATATTAATAATTTCAGTATACTAAAAATATGATGGTTTTCCACAGCAAAACACAGTGGAGGCAGGCTGCATGCTTCACCTGAGATGAAGAGTGCCTATGATCTTGTTTAAAAAATTATTATATTTTATGAGCCAAAAATGAAACAGTTGCTCCATATTATTTCTGTCCATCCATGTATTTGCAACAATGGTGGTGCACACAATTTTGGAGGAAACCTTAGCCAGACAATGTAATATGTTCCACTAACTTTGTAAAACTGGTTATTTTAGGTAATGTATTAAGTTAGGTTTAGGTACAAAATGTACTTGATTATATTTAGGAAAAGATCATGATTTGGGCTATTTTACTGTTAATGTATTTGACAAACACATATTTTAGTCAAAAATTAGATACTTAAAGTACCGGTAAGATAGTGCAGAAAGGTTGGGAGGGATCTCAAGGCTTTCACTTTGAAGTCTGGTGTTTGCTGTCTCTGTCGAGACTGAAGAGCAATTATTTTAACACAACATGAAAACACATGAAAAATAAATAAAGTGTGTTGCTATGTGGCCTGTAGAGATCTCAGGTGGGGACTCGAAAACACAGCACCAAAATCAGGTACATATAGATCAGATGTAACGATCTTACTGAAAGGAAAAGGGGAAATGTAAAACTAATACTTATCATTTCTTTCTGCATATGCAAAAAGCTGTAATCTAATGTGAACTCATTAATGGAAGCTGTGCTGTTTGAAGCATGACTGAGCATCACCAAAATGTTTCTGTCTTCCAGTTCCGTTCACCCCTCTGTCTGAATAAAGATAACTTACAGAAGAAATTCAGAGCAAGGCTGCTTCGAGGAGGGTTAAAAGGCTTTGATCAGAACCCATGCCAGTAATCTGACAAATCCATAAGGGGAGCAACTCATTTTATTTTGTAAGAGGCTATATATTGCTTTGGAATATCACCATTCGCCGTGTTTATGACATTGTTTACGCCATCCTGCCCTGGTGCTACAGGACACAATCATTTTAGTCATTTCTGAATAATACAGGTCTTCTGGTCATGTGTGATTTTGTGATTTGAGATCCTCCATACATTCATCTTTCTCTGTGTGTACAGTACATTTGCATGTTTATGTGTGGTATAAAGTTGATTTCAGTGTTACTTTTACTTTGACACAGAAAATGTGACAAAACAAGTGATATCTTGTCCGTATCTTTGCCACTCAGATAGTGCATTGGTCTGGAGAGCAAGTAGCACAAAGTGTAGAAATATTTAAATCAAGTACAATAACACACTTTAATCTCTGTGGTATAATGGAAAAAGAGTTTCTTGGTTTGATTCATTAGTCCCACAGTACTACCTTCATAAAATGATCCAAAAACCTTGCAGAGAGAAAGGATTATGGAGCTGCCATAAATGTCTCTTCCTTTATTAAATCAAAGGGACAAAACAGTGAAGGGGTGAATGGATCTTCAAGGCAAAATGAAAACGAAAAAGAGTTTCAAGATTCAAGATTTTTTTTATTGTCATTATGTTTGCACATTTCAAGACCACAAGAGAAATGAGCTCTTGATGTAGGACACGGTATTTTATCTTAAATTAAATCTCACAGCTCCTTTTGTGCTATTTTTGGTCCATAAAACAGACAAAGGCAGACAGTGTAGGCAAAGTCAATAATACTGCAGAAGCATTTGGCAAGCTGTAGCACAGCGAGTCAACTGGAGTCAAACTGCGATGGTGATGAATATTCAGAAGTTAAGAACACACCGTCTCGTGGTATAACGTGTGTCAAGCAGCCATTACTTCAGCAAGGTAAATTCAGGAATCTCTGCCACAGCAACAAGAGTTTGCAATGTGACCTTATCAAACCATGTCCTCTTTCTTTTCTTTTCCTTCTCTTTTCTATTTCATGGCCGGAGTTCATTTGCCCTTTGTATTCTCCCTCCCAAAAAGTTCACCAACCACACCATCTCCCTAAATGCTATCTAGTAAGAAGATCTCCTTACTTAGACAGCAACAAAAATAAAAAGGCTGTGTTTTTAGAGAGAGAAAAAGTGATAAAATGTACCACTTTCATTTGTAACACCTAACATGTGTAGACACCTGAAAATTACCATTACTACTCAACCCTTTTTCCACTTAAAGCTTTGCACTTGCTCTTCTCTTTCTCTGACTCACATACACACAACATCACATACAAATAAGTTATTTTATCCTCCCAAAAGATGCTCTGTCTCCTCAGCATGTTCTCCCACCATCCTACACCTCCTACTGCAATCCCTGCTTCAGCAAACTCTACATGATACTTCGGGCTGTTTCCAAGCTACTGTTGCTATGGATGTCAGTCAAAACCCCTCTATGTACACCCACCACAAACACACACACAGAGACACAGGCAGAAACACACAAACTGTCAACACTACTGCCATCAAATAACCAACTTAGTTGTACCAGCGGTCTGCGTAAACATGTGTTAGACTGAATAAAATGTTGAGGACTTAGCTGTATTGGCATGCAAGCCCCAGGTTTGTCATGACTCAGCCTTTACAAAAGAGAAATCAAAGTGTGGCATGACTATGAGAGACAAAGTACTTCTCTGCCTGTGATGTGATTGGATTGGACTAACAGGTAACAAAAGTTTAAAAAGTTGTAACAAGCAACCTCAGTTTGGCTATTAACTGGCATTTAGCCTACATATGGTAATTGTGGAAGTTTTTGTTTTTGTTTTTTCCTAAATAAGGTGTGGCTATGAAAATGCAAATGCAAGTCTTAAATATTTTCCCTTCTGTCATGGTTTATGTTTTTGCTTGCTGTTTTGTTTTGCCTGTCCTGTTGCTCTCTGTGCTCCTGCTTCCCCTGCCCCTCCTCCCTGTGTTTTTTCCCAGTGGGAATTTCTGCTCTTCTCCTCCCATGGCTGACGAGGCACTCCTGCCCTGCATTTACTGGCAATCAACCCACTATATATACCCTCCTTGGACTTCTCTTCAGTGCCAGAGTATCCTTCCTGTTAGGTGATCTCTCATGTTTATTCCTGTTATTTCCTAGTCTCTCATGACTGTTTTTTTTTTTTTGTGTTTTTGATTGTGTCTTTTCTCTGTTGTCATTCAGGTCATGCGGTGTGCCTCAGTCAGCCTCGCCTCTGCCTCGCCCTTGGTTCTTCTTGTGAGTTTTGATTCAGGCTTGTTTGTTCTGCCTCGCTTTTTGTTCTCTCCTTCTGTTGTTACTTTGTTAG
>KV751368.1:749779-776113 GCA_001698575.1 Mola mola | reverse complement strand
ATCTTGGAGTGTTTAGTAGGAAGCAACTGGACTTCTTATCTTGTCTGAAGACGTTTTGCCTCTCATCCGAAAGGCTTCTTCAGTTCTGAGGGTCAGTGTGGGAAACCCAGGTATTTAACCCAGAGTGGGTGGAGGCAATCACCAAAATGAAGACTTGGTTGAAAGCACCCACTCTGAGGGGTGATCCTCTGGCTAGGCATCATGTGAGTCGTTAAGGTCACGTGAGCCCAGGTGTGCATCACTCGAGAGTGTTTGCCCCTCACCCCTGGTTTCATGTGACACCTTGGGCTCACATGGCCACAGGTGTGTATGAGGGTTAAACCGCCTGGGGAGGGCTCCCAAGACACCATTGTAGGATGCAGACAAATGGTGTCTTAGTCCACCACCCCTGTTTAGAAAAGGTTTCTCCAAGTGGATATAGATGGTCTCTTTTACTCCTTTTTCAAACCGTCTGTCTTCTCTATCCAGAACGTGGACTTTGGAGTCCTCAAAGGAGTGGCGTTTCTCCTTAAGATGCAGATGTACAGCTGAGTCCTGTCCCGATGAGGTGGCTCTCCTGTGTTGCGCCATGCGTCTGTGGAGGGGCTGTTTGGTTTCCCCTATATAAAGGTCGGAGCACTCCTCTGTGCATTGAACGGCATACACAACATTACTGAGCTTATGCCTGGGTGTTTTGTCCTTGGGGTGGACCAGTCTCTGTCTTAAGGTCTGGCCCGGTTTGAAGTTAACTCGAATTTTGTGTCTTTGGAAGATTCTTCTGAATTTTTCCGATAGACCTGCCACATATGGGATGACCACGTTCTTCCATTTTTCACTTTCTGCCTCAGCTGGTTCTTTGTGACGCCATGATAACACATCATGTTATCATGTTATATAGAAAGGTAAAATTTTGTAAAGTAATGAGTGACATGTTTTATGGCGAAAAATATCTTTTGTGAGGTCATACTGACATTTGACCACCAGAAAATAATTTACCCTTGAGTCAAAGTGGATGTTTGTCCCAAGTTTGAAGAAGTTCCTCCAGGTGTTCCAAAAAAAAAAAAAAATCACTTTCACAAGAATAGGAAGGAGAATCTGAGAAGAAAATGCCTCAAGTCCAGGGTTACCATCATCAGTTACCATCATTTATTGGACCACTGGATCTTGTTTCTACATTACATTTCCTTTTCTTTATAAAACTGTAGCTCTGCTGTCTTTCTGAGCCCTTAAACGGTGCCTTTTCTTTCTGAATACCCATTAAGTCTCATGTGGACAAATACAATTTACCCCCCACATTTATTTCATCTTGAAAGGTAAAGATCAACAGAATTTAATCTTTAGTTGTCTTACAGTAAGTATATTCTCACCTAGTTGCATGCTGTAAAATTATTTCAATTACTGTAGGCCTACTACGATGAAATTTTCTGAGGGTTACCCACCACAGTCTCACAGAAACTTGGGAAGCTGCATGTGCATTTTGTTGTGAAAGAACCAACAGATGGGCTGAAATAGTAGATTGATGTAAGCTATCAGGATGAGCACCCACAGTGAAGGTATGGTAGGCATGAATGATAAATAATTCCATCTTATGGTATTCATTGGTATTGGCATTTTTACCATTTGTTGTATTATTATATACACAAGTGATGTTATGTTATTGAAGTGCATATAACTATTACACTCTCAAGACAGTGTCCTGATGTCCTGACTGTTATAATCTGAAGTACAGCAGTTCATCAGAAAATTGTGTGCCAATATTCACTGGTTGTATTTAATTAATGTTAACACATATATAATAATATCAACAAGGGTCTTCGATGTCACAAATGTTCCCATTCCACATAGTGACTTTAAAGAGACTGGCATGTTAAATTAATGGAGCCTGATCATCAATTGGATTTTCACTATGAAGTATTTTAGAAAAGAGCCCTAACAGCCCTAGAGAAAAAAAAAAGTTGAGCCAAAAAATATTTATTAGAAAATCCGAAAGCCTGAGCAGAAACATAAAGGTTTGCTAAGACAATAATAGGGTTGATAGGATTGAAATGAATACAATCCGTACAGTCCATTTTTCTTCACACTTGGTTTTACACTGCTTTGGAGTGGCCTGCCACAACACTCACACATATGTCAGTAAACTAGCTAATGTAAGCCTTCCTATCAACTAAAAATGAGATTTAACATAATTCAATACTCATGGCAGAAACATAATGGTGTTCTCATTAATCTCTCAATTGATGGTCTTTCACATGGGGATTCACAAAGGGACACTAAAAACCCCATTAGAGTATGGCTGTAAAAATTAAGCTGTAAAATTATTTTCATGACTTTCAAAGTGTTTCTCTTGATATTTAGGCATCAATCAGATGGAGTTAGAGATTTTGTTAACAGTTAAGATAGTATCTTAAAAGCCAAATATTATAAAGACAACCAACCATGATGAAGCTCTAAGATTCACCCGTAATAATCCATCTACTTTGTATCAAGTAGAACTTCACAACATCATGGTAAAAAAGAGCTTTAGGAGAGAAACCTAGCTTCACCTACAAATTCACTCAACTACATTCAGTCATCAAGTGAAGCACTTTGGGCCTCTTTATCATCCTTATTTTTTAAATGGAGATTGTGCATTGTCATTGCAACACAGACCTCTCTCTATACCATCTTTATTTATGCAGAACACAACATTAGTATCATAACACCATTCCAAAGTGTGATTTTTGATAGCAAGCATGCGTTCCGTAATTTAGAGACATAAGTATCACAGCAATGTTTTGTAAAAATGAAATAATATGATTATCATCACCATCCTTGTTATGTGGAGAATGATCATGTCCTCTGGTCCCATAGTAATTAGCTCCTGAATTACGCCTCATCCCCACAATTTGCCAATATTTCCAGTTGAATTTGTTATTCTTTGAGTTAGATAGTATTTGCTGCTTGCTGCTTTTACATCTCCTGGTTGTGGGTTGCACTTGACAAAATGTCACATCCTTGTCTCATCACTGTTGCTTTCTAGCTCACTACATTAATACAGATGTTGAGGTGCCAATGTTACTGCTGCATGTTGTTCCAGAGGTGGGATATTTTCAACCCCCCCATTACACCTTTAAAATTTATACAGATGTTGAGGAGCAACAGAGATGCAACGAGATGTGTAAAAGGGGCTTCTGTCTTTGCAAAGTAAACACAGAACTTGAAGAACCCTGCATGACGAGGCTGTGGGGAAACTTGTACAGTGCCAATCTTCAGTGTTGAGACCAGGTGAGAGACAAACCATATTTTGCAGGAAAGTGGATAAAATTACAGCTGAGGCTTTGTTCAGATCTGGTTTGTCTGTGAAAAACAGATTAGATACTGGTTGGAAAAACACTAAAGCAGTAACCAAGAGAATCAACATGGAACAACACTATATTTTACAACACCTCATTAAGGAATATCTTGAGGGAATTTAATTTAGACTGCAAGAACCTGTCGGACTTCACCTGCCAAAGAAATTACCAACCTTTCGACAGACAGGAGGTACAAAAATGGGGAAACCTCAGGAAACTTGCACGTCAAGTAACTGCTTCTCTGAGGACATTTGTCAAAGTTTGGATTCTGAAAATTATTATTGGCTAAATATAAGGTTACAGAATTGCAAAATAGCTCTATATTTGTTTAGATATCTGTATTTTTGCAGTATATTCAGGTATATAACTGCAGATGCCTAGAGTTGAATTCCTTGTTTAAGTGAGCACATTAATGAAACTGAATCTACTTTTGAAAATATCAAACCATCAAATTGATATAAATCAAGCTTTCGCAGAATTTCCAGGCACCCAAAGGGTCTCTAAACATATAATTAGGTTGTTTTGATGTTCTTTTTGTTTGTTTTTAGTTTGTTTTTTTCAAAAATAATATGGGTTGATCAGTTGTCATTTTGCTGATTGTGCCTCCAAGCAGATAAAGAAAAAAATGCCAGATTCCAACAGGAAACACATTTAAGTTTGTGCACCAATGAGCTATGTCCAAAAAACATGCCTTTTAAAAAACGCTGAACTGTGTATCTCCATAGGAACCAGCAAAATGTTTATAGCTTCACAAAATAATATCACACTTGGGTTCACTGTAATGACAATTCAATATGAGCATTCACGTTTTTCCCTCAGTACAGCAGATCCAAAAAAAAGAGCAAAACCAAAATTTCAACAAACAAACTTCAGTTTTATCTTGCAATCTACAATGTCAACAATGAAATAAAGAAATAAAATCTGTGGTACTTATTGCCTTTTTTAAGTGATGATATGTACGCTTTTTCTGCATTAATTTGAATGGATGCAAACTCAAAGGGCGCACTAAAGCTAACTAAAAGACTTCTCCCATATTTAATGGTTGTAGCCAGTCCTTAACGGAGGTCTTAAACAAGATTTTCTAACACTTCACTTGTTGAGAAGGTATAATCTGTTAAAATGGCTTTAGTTTTAGCCAAGTCTTTGACAAACCCATGGAAAAATAAATTGGCACCGTTAGATAGAGATGTACAATGTACAGCCCAGCCAATATATTAGTTGGCCGATTTTACTGGCCGATATTGGCCTATCACTAAAATATTAGTATTGCATAAATATTATCAATATCTACTGATAAAAAAAATTTGTAAAGAACACAATGCAAAAAAAAGATATTTGGGGTGATTTACAATTAATAAACTTTCATTGAAGGTTCAATGCTGTCATTTAAGTCAAAAGTTCATTGTCAATCTGTAAAATATTCTGCTTCTGTTAAATATTTGATAACTTCATTTGAGGGATCATTGAAAATAAATTAATAAATAAATGCCTTAATATTGGCATTGTATTGGCCCCAAAAAATGCATATCAGTCGGTGATAGCAACTGAGCAGTAAAAGACACTGGGGTCATTAAAGCTGTAAGAATTGATTATTCTGGACACTTGGGGTCAGTAAAAGCAAATTGTAAAAAGAAAGTTTTCCATGCTTGAAATGTGTTTGGTGATTGCGAGAGAAACTGGAGGGAAAAAGGAAGATTCACTCTGGCAGACTTTAGCCAACCAATTACTACTACTTTCTACTTTCTGTCTCTGCCAGTTTCTTTTATCAAAGCTCATCTCCATTTATTGTTTTCAAATTTTAACTAGGATTGCATTTTCACCAAAATCTGTGAACCTTGAGTTGAATTCTGATTGAAGATCATTTTCCATTTATGTATATACCTTTAATAATATTAAATAGCACTTTTTGGTTCTCCAAAATGTAGTTATCATATTGTTGTAAATGCTGTATCTGACATTGAAAACTAAACAGCAAACAGTTCATATCAAAGCAAATACTATCATAATATGTTGGTCATACCGATATCAATATTGTAAGATATTCAGTAATACTGGAGCACAACCATAGCCTGCCATTATTCAAGCCTTTATGCAGCCTTGGCAGATCAGTATTGGTGTATAAGTAGGCACAGGAATTTTTGTAGTTCAAAACAAAATGCTGTATAGTCTGATGTAACTTCAAGGGAAGTGTTTTTTTTTTTTTCTTGACATGGAAGAAAAATCAAACAGATACAGAAGTTAGGTACCGTTGAGTTGAATCAACACAGACGAATGGAAACAAATGGACTACAGGAGATTTTGCAATTATGCTCTGAAACCATGGGTGATCAGTATGGACAAAATGTCTGTTTACAAGACTATTATGGGCCCAGCGTGGCATAAGATGGGGTTTATTGCAGCCAAAAGTTTTATGGTGATGGTATGATCAGCAAGGCTTTGACACCACCATCTGATCACAAACTGCCATATTATCCAATAGAGAGTCTTCGTGATATACTGGTCCACACATAAAATTACGCACACAGCCAAAAACACAATCTGTTTAAACTGGAAAACCATTTTATCTTGCTGTAAAAGGGACAGGGGATTTCTGTAGCTGTACTGAGCAGAAGGCCTCCATGATCCACAGATGGCTTGATGAACTGCAGGGCATTCACATGACACAAACTGAGGCACATGCTTTATTACACATTTGATCGACAGACTTTCACAAACTCAATCATCACCAGTCCACCAAATGGATCAGGCCAAGCTGTAGGTTTGGAAAGAACCTATGTATTACTTTACAGTATGACCTGTAATAATATCACTATAATTTCAGTTGAATAATACCGTAGGTTTTTTTCTTTTTTTCCTTAAGATTCCTTTGCAAGAAATGGTCTACAAAGGCAGTTCCATTCTAATTTTTCTTAATGCTGAATACTTAAAAAGCGTATATAGCCATGGACAAGTTTAACAATTTAAAAGTTAATTACCTTAACATTTTTAAATGTACATATCCACTTGGATTGATTGACGTCAGTAAAACGGCCTCTGATTAGTCCACAGACTCATACATGAAAGCATGTTATTGTCTCTAATATTGGAAAAACTGCTCAAGGGTTAGTATTTAGATAAAATACAATTAGAAGATGAAGAAAGTCTCTTACATGCAGACATTGTTAGTAATAGTAGTGTAGAAGTAGTTATGACATAGGAGTTCATTTCTATAGTACAGAAAATGTTCATTGTTAAATAATGTAACATTTATTTGTCACTTGCCCGATCAGACGACTACTTGGGACATTATACTTCCCAAAATACAGAGTTGATTTGCCTAGACAAATGCAAACGGTCAGTGAGTCTGATCCTAATCTTAGCTTAGCTTGTTTACAGGTTAGGATCCATTCATTGTGCAATGTTCACATTTTTGTAAAGCAATATAACTTTACTTAAGTACAATATTCTAATACTGTTTGGTAGCTAAGACCAGTAAAAACTGAATAAAGCATTTCCATAATAAAAATGATTGGCTCTCCAACGCTCGTTAGCAGACACAGGATGTTCAGGGACTTTCCATCAGATCACAGCTACTGTTAGCGCTGCTTGTTTCTCTAATGATTTAAGATCCAGGTGACATAACATCCTAAAATCCTTGATCAGGTTAAAGGATCTATTTTTCAGTTTAAATTAACAAATTAAAACCAAGTCACAGTGACACAACCATTCAAAAAAGTAGTTGATGAACATGTCTGATGTTCATCCATCTGGATGACAAGTGCTGCTCATGGAAAATACTGCTGTTGTCCTGTAGTTTGTTCATATTTTCAAATGTCAGCACTGAGATTTCCAACCATTATAATGTATATGGGTTATCAATTGCACTACCCCACAGTACCCCACGCTAATGTAAAAGCACATGAGACATGTTAGCCTTGAAGGCGTTTCTGTTAGGAGACCGGTCTTCGTTTCCCAGTGATAGGTTGTTGGCTATTTTAATTTCTCTGCAACATTTTGGTTAGGTTTAGGCACCACACATACTTAGGTTTACACAATAACAATATATTTTCATGTTCATTACATTAATCATTTTTGGGTCAAAAATAAGGTTAGAAAAATTCCAGTAAGCCCTCAAGTCTAAATTCTCCCATATGTAAAAATGTTTACATTCCTAAATCATGCATTTTTTTATACAAGGTGCAGTAGCCAGCACAGTTTCAAATTCATTACTTTCAACAACATTACTTCAACCAAGTACTGAATATGCTATTTGTGAGCAAAATCTCAACGAACTTGATTTATCCTTGAAAATATAGTATGCTGTGTAGATAAAAGTAGGGCTGGGCAATATGGCCTATAAATAATGTCACAATATTTTTAGGCTTCATTGCGATACACAATATATATCGCATTATTTCAAAATCTCAGCTAAGGCACTAAATGTGCAATTTAACATTTTTATGCATAAGATAACACCAGAGGGATGATTCCACTAGTCCCTGCAACATTTTTTCTATCATTAAATATTTATTCATTAATATTTTCTGTTTACTTCTTTTTTTGCATATAAAAGTAAATAATGGCATTATTTGAGCCCATATACTAATTCAAATCCATACTATTGACACATGATAATCAGTCAGTCCTACACGGGTCCAGTTTTGAACCACCCCCTCACCCACACACAGACACACCCATAAAGCTCAGTACCAGAACCAACTCGTTATCTGTAATTGTCTGTCAAACCTGCACCTTCCCGGTCCCTTAATATGTCCTTTGACCCAATCCATGGGTCGTGATTAAGCATACCGGCTGTGAGAGTTATGTTCTGGGTTTGCCGCAGCAGCTGCTGTGTCATGGCAGTTTTTTAAAGTGTTTCCTCGGGGAAGACATCTGTCTCGTGGCTATCAAATGCTAACACTTTGTGACACTGTTTACAAGCAGCAAAGCCACTGACAACAATGCTCTCACCTCTTATCACACATAACTTCTCCCAAATGACCGACTTGACCACGCGTTGCCGGCCTGGTGCAGGACTCGTTGCTAAACACTGAAAACTCTTCACTCTTCACTTTTTATGCTCTCTCAGGCTCTCCTCCTTCCACTCGTCCCGACACAAAAATTTCCAGGGGAGCTTTCTGGATGAGCAGAGGAGCGAGCTGTCTGCTGTGAGAGCGCATCAGGAGAAAACAAGAGAAGCAAAAATCCAAGCCACGAGTATATCGAGTATATTCGATACTATATATCGCCCACCCCTTGATGAAAGTGCCATTAACAGAAACATTTTTTGACTTACTCCTCTAAAGATAATCTCAATCAGCCAGTAGATGACTGCAGCAAAGGTACCACTTCCCCTCACATCATCTGATGAGTCATGGAACAAACTAAAAACTGAAAAAAACGCAAAAAAAAACGTTCCTCAGACATGGTTTCTCCCATTGTAGGTGGTTCTATTCTTCAAAATGATTTCTTCTGATGAGTGGTTTTAATGACTTATGTGTTCCTTAGTGCTTAATGAGTAATTTGATAAAAAGAGAGGTAAAGCATCGTGACTGACCGCTCAGCTTGTTAAGTGGACTGGTTTATGGACGGGAACTTGATACTGTGACTCCTCTTCCAACCACTACTGGCTACTACTACACTACCGCCAGCCTTTTGCAATTGCGGTTACTCATTCCTACCTCATTTGTTTTATTGAGCTTCAACTTTAAATTACTTACTTAAATAATTCTATATACATTTCAACAAAGGGATGTCCAATGGGAATTTAAGTGACTGACTTAAATTCACAGCGCTGAATTATAACGCTGTAATCCCTCTCTCTCCTTATCTATCTCTCCCTCTAATTAACCTCATCTTTCATCCATTCAGCGCTTTTAGTGACTATTATTCTTTAAGTGGAGTAATTCTCTTTTTCTCATTCACTTTCTCTTCCAGTTTCTGTCTTTTTCATTCAGCTGGTCAGTCACATTGCTTAGTCACCCAGTAACAAACACACACACACACACACACACACACACACACACACACTTGGTTACTGGAAATGACAAATGTTTCCAAGTGTCTAATTTGAGATTTGAGAGAAAGCACTGTTGTGCTAGTATCACTCTGGTTCATATCCAAGCAACATGAATCCCAGTGGACTAAGCTTAGCTTCTCTCTGTGCTTATGACACTGACACACACACAAGTTTTAATCCTGCAAGAGTCACAGAAAGGAGCACACATATTGTTCCACTGTCCTGAAATATATGTGTTGAAAAATCCTGTTCTAATCAAATCACTGCAAAAAAAAACTGGACTACAACCTACCACCTCTCAATAACTTTTGTTTAAAAACACATTTTCTATAAGAAGATTTTTCAGATTGTGCGTGAAATACAAAAGAGTCCTCTTACAGATACACAACAGAAAGAACAGAAGTGAATCTCATATCTTCACAATAGTGCATATCCCACATATCTTCCCAGCTCAGATATCAGGGCCAAATATCACCCCACAGACTAGAAAGGACTAGTGTGATAGTCCATAAGCACCGGCTACCAGCCAGCTTTAGTTATTCTGACCTTGTTCCATAAACATCAGTGAAATCAACATTTCAAAAAAAAAGTGGGACCCCAAATCCACATCACACAGAAGATCCATCATCGACACATTGACCACGTGTACATTTCCCCCAATAGCCTGATGGACGCTGTCCAAAGACGGAATATAATGTATGAAGCATTGCAAGTGCCCCAATATATTAAAGCAGCTGAGACACCACAAAAAAGAGGAAGAAGGAAAACGTGTGTATCTGTCTGTATCTTTTCAGTCCTTTTTGAAAATTGAAATTACAAAAAAAACCAAAAACTTTTATACTGTGCTTTCAGATGTAACATTCTTAATTTTGTAAGTGCAATATTTCTCTTCCAATCTTTTTGCTGCTCTCAAACGTTATACTAAAATAATTACAGGAAGATTTTACACAATACAAATTAGGATCACTGGAAAAAAAAGTTGGCATGTGACTCAAAACTGTCCAGCTGTGAGTTGCTCTAATTCACTATTATGATCTTTAATTACTACTTACCTGTGGGTAATGCTTCCATGACTGCCATTGAAACCCGCTTTTCCATGCAGACAAATATTCCCCCTTTTATGTGCCAAGTGCATTTTAAAATAAATCTGCAGAAATCGAGCTGACCACAAAGTGGTAACAACCAAGCCACTCAAACACTTTTAATTATCCACTTGCTAGGGATGTCTCATCTTTGCTGAGGTGTTTGCTGACAATTTTTCAACAGCCTGGCCCTTTGGACAATTTACTCATTATGGTCTGGGAGCACAGATGATCATGTGGTCCTCCACTAAGTAACTGGTATCGATAACTTAGTGCTATTTTAAAAAGTAGAAAATGAAAACCTAGAGTAGCGTTAAATCTAAATAATGATAAAGTAGTATGTTCATGCTGTAAATAATAATACACTGCTGCTTAACTCCCTCCCAAGCAAGGGTCCCTCCATCAGCCAGGTCATTGATTAATGTTTGGGGGAACATGTAGAGGTGGCCTGCGTGTCCTTGAAACGTCTTACCGGTGGCTGCTGAGAGTTGAGCGCCCCCCTCTTGGTGGACCCCCCTCTGGAGCTGAGCCTCTTCCATGACTCTGAGAAACGCCCCCTGGTGGTGGAACGCCCCGGCCCAGATGTCCCGAATGCAACAGAATCATCCCGGGTAGAGAATGGCCGGTCCCTCTGTAACTCCCTCCGTTCGGCCCACTTCTTCTTGGAAGCCATAGGTGTTGAAAATTTGGTCAGAAAGTAACGGGAAGTTGGACAAGCACACTGAGTTGAGGAGGCTGTTCTATAAGCAAACTCGCACCACAGGTGGCATCTTCACATCTAAACTCTGGTGCCCACTGGACTGCACAAATTAGTTCAGTCTCTGCACTTATTCTTTCTTTAAGTCTTCTTTCCCACTTTGAAAGACAGTCCAAGAGCTATTTCCAAATCCTTTTCCCCTTTTCTTCTCTTCTCCGCTTCATTCACTTTTTCCCTTCTTTCGATTTCTTGATCAAAAGAAGCGGGACAACAGATCTTCACCTGCTGGGCTGCACTGCTCTTCACCTTCTTTCTTCCCTGTAGCCTTCCTCTGGGAGGAATGAAAGTCACAGAGCAGAGGAGAGGTGGCGAAAGCAGAAGGTGATGTCTTCACCCTGTTGCATGGGCTGTTACTGTGGCTCGACGTTGAGGCTGTTTTCTCTCCTCACAGAGAGAGAGAGAGAGAGAGAGAGAGAGAGAGAGAGAGAGAGAGAGAGAGAAAGAGAGAGAGAGAAACAGGGAAACAAGCAAGGGAGGGGAGGAAGGAGGAGGATGTTGGACGGTAGAAAATGATACCTGAGGTAAAATAATAACAAAGAGCTCAGAGAGTGGTCAGAGAAATCACAGGGAAAAGGAGCATGTGACAGCGAGATGGGTGAGAGAGGGAAGACAAAAGATAAGCAGACAAGGAAAATGAGGAAACAACCACAAGGCTCTGGAGTGCAGGGTCCCTGTGTGAAGAGCTGCTTTAAGCTGCCTGAGAAGGGAGTAAGTCACTCTCTCACTGCTAAAAACTGTGCTTTGCATACCCACAGCTATTAAACCTCCATCTCCTCCCTCTCCATGCACTCACTCACAATCTTTTCTCTTTTCTGAGCTTGGTACAAATCTCCCCCTTTTCTTCGTCCTCTTCTTTGATGTACGAAGTTGATGGATGAACAAGATTAAAGTATGAAACTGGCAGTTGAGATTGTCTCTTCTTTTTCAGCCACCAGCCGCATAACTGGTCATTTTCTGCTTTTCACTGTCAACATCAAAGTCTTCAGGTGAGCCAAAAGGCATGCAATGCTGTGGAGTTAGGAGGAAGTGAGCCATTTTGTCAGGTTCCGTTGTGATTTTATGACTAACTCTGAAACGCCTCTGATGCTATTTGGCCAAAGAAGATGAGAAAAATATTCTGGGATAATAAAGCAAGATGAGTGAAGCAGAATGAGATATGGTGAGAGAGCAGGTGACATGGTTGTATCTAGAGACAAGAAGAGACAATAAGGTGAGGTGACAGTGTCTGAACGCCTGGGACGATGTTATCAGTGCACCATGCAACCACTCAGCGAAACGTTTAGATAAACAGAGAGGAGTAGCTCAGCATGTATTTACATATGAGTGAGTGAAAGTGTATGTGAGAAAGAAACTGTATTACTAAGCAAGTGGGGGATGGGGGAAAGTGATAAACCAAGAGAAATATTCCCTGAAGCATGTGAAGGAGGGCGATGGAGAGGCAGGGGACTTAAAGAACATAACTGCAACTTCTAATCAAATATAACCCAACACCATCAGGACTTCATATTGATAATCACTAGTAAGTCACTCATACAGTTAACCTATTGCAAATTGTAAAAAACATTTGATGGAAAAGCTGAATGTATACAAAGCATTATTATCAAATATAATTTTCTCAGGGTTATATATATATATGTAAGTGTGTGTGTGTGTTTTAAAAAGGAACTATGCATCACTGTTTGCTGGTAATATTGTTCTTTTTTTCCACATCCTACAGAGACTGTGTTTGCTTTTCAATTAAATATCAGTGAGACATAGTATTTGACAAAGTTTGCCATACAACCCTACATACATACATACATACATACATACAGCTCAAATGTTCATTGGTCATTCTGAATTGCTCTTTATGATATTCCTGGACTGAACTGAATGGAGCAGAAACTTACTTAATGACAAGTAATGCCTACCATAAAATGGTGTATTATACAATAGCAAATTTTGCATTAAAATACCCTCATGTATATCTTCATTGGTAAATGAAATTTGGTAAAGCTGATGTGCAGTTTCTCGTAAAAATAAAAATCTAAACAGACAACATTGTTCTAATCCAAGTGATAAATAATAGAAATATTAGTCTGTGTGTTGCAATGGATACTGCTAAACCTATAACTATCTGAACAACTGCAACTTTTTCACATCACGTGTATGTGTGTGTGTGTACCTGTGATTTTAATGCCATATATTTGGTTGAGCTGTAACATATTTCAGACTTTACTCATTTGCTGGGCATTGGGGAGAGCCATTTTCTGAAGATCTAAATGGTGCCAGGTAAACGTAATTTGTCATTAACTCAGCCGAGCTAACTAATATTAGCATGCTAATGATTCCCTGCTGGCAGCTAAATGACGACATAATGATCTACTATGATAACAAATTACTTAATATTGTGAAAAAGTTTAATTACTTAATTTATCTTACCTGGCCGTAATGTTGCTAGAAGCCAGATCAAACCTGTTCTGGCTTGTTGCTGCACGAGCAAGATGGTACTGCTGCTAGATCGCCGCTAGGAGGCGCCAAAGTTAAATTATAGTACATTGGTGCTTGGTTGGTCAAAATACTTAAGACATGAGGAAATTAAAAATGTATTTTTAACCATTTTAGATCACATCCAAGGTTGGGAAGACAATATTTCCTTATTTTAAAAACGTAAGCCTAAAAAAATATAAAATAATCATTTCTTTGTTTTCATTTTAAAACGTTAATCATTTTTTTTCCGTTGAGTCTCATGAATGGCAATATATAAATCCAAACTCTTGCTATTAATAAATAATCATACATCTGCTAGTATTAACCATTTTCAATTAATAATATCAAAGTATCAAGCAGTCAATCTGTAATGGCACATAAGAGCTAGATTCATATTTCATGTCAGAGGGGTGCAGCCTAGTTTTCACAAATTTGGATGAAATCCAATGATATTCTTCAGATTTTTGTTTTTGGCCACTCAATTCTTGATTTTAACACTTTCCCGACCTTTATAGAAATTGGCCTCTGGGCATCTGTTTGCCATCAGATGTTATGTTCAGCCCCACTTTGTTGGGTCAAGTTTGAAAAGTCCTTTCAACATTTAATCAGCTGTGTTCACTGCAAGCTCCCACTAAAGCATGTTATGCAGGCAGTTGGTTGGACAACTAGGTGAATGACAGGGACCATTACACACACTCAATTAAAACTCACACTTTCACTACTTTAAAATCTTGCTCCAGCCATTGATTAAACCCTTAGAAATGAATTTCTGTTGCATGAAAATACATATTTTGATTTTTTTTTTTAATAGTCTTCAAATGGCTTGGATGTAATGCTGCACCTTTTGTTCATCTAGGTTTTGAGGATCTACAAATGTACTACTTAAGCCCTTTTCCACCTCTGCTCACAGCTCTGCCCATCACCTGCAGCCTTCAGCTGACCGTTGCTCACCTGCTCTGTCATCTTCTGTCTTTTAAACTAGTCTATTATATGCTGCACAGTGGGAAGTAATAACATTGGAGTAATTCCACCAAACATGTTTGAACGAGAAAATGGTTTCTCAGGAAGAAAAGGAAGAGCTACATGTACAAGGTGGCCTACAAGTTGATGCATCAGAATGGTAAGTTTCATGTCTACAACATTAAGCCCCACCCCCACAAGTCATCAGGATTGATGCCTTAGGTTTTCTACATAGAAGAATCAGAATTCTTTCTTTGGCGACTGTCATTGGTGGAAAGATCTTCAGACATGATATTTACCGCTTATTTCTGTCATGATGTATGTTGTAGTTCGTAAACCCCGAACATGGACATTCTAGCCACATCAAAAATTTGATTTTCATCACCCCTCCCTACCTGATTGGTTGCACAGGAAACGTATAAATGTGATGAAGATGATAGCAACCTTCTGTGGACTTTAAAGGACCAGAGAGTGAACAATAGCAAATTCTAGTTGTGAGGTCTTAGGATGCATGCAAAAGATCACTGCTTCGCTTCCCCCTCCCTCTCTGAGCATGAAGGAGAACTATGGCGGCTGTTTGCATCATCCTCCATTTAGAGTAACACAGGTTAACAAAACTGGGACAAAGTTCCACAAGAAGACTGCCGACAAAAACATCTCCTTGTACTCCTTTTTATTTGTTGCCTTTTACTGGAGTGACTCTTTTCATTGGTTGTATTTCAAAGCCAATGCTGCATACAGATGCAAAGGCTAATTGTCTATTCTTGGCT
This sequence comes from Mola mola, assembly GCA_001698575.1. Classification (NCBI taxonomy): domain Eukaryota; kingdom Metazoa; phylum Chordata; class Actinopteri; order Tetraodontiformes; family Molidae; genus Mola; species Mola mola. The sequence goes on along the minus strand of KV751368.1, from coordinate 760,766 downwards.
ACCATAGTAACATGGTGGTGCAAGACAGCGCTCTCCGTAGAAGGAGGAACCGCTCCCAACTATAACTATAACTAACTATAAATTTCTTAGTCTAAGGTTACATGTACACTACGGTTTTTGATTTAGGTGATTACACACAAATGTTAATGGTTACAAAGATAATATTATGTGTTTGCTGGTATGTAATTCTACACACTGGTCCTTTAAACAACAAGATGACTGACATGAATTTAATATTCTCTGTTATTTCCGCTCTCAGAAGTTCTACACTAACTTTTGAGAGAATATATCCAAGTCAGATGGTTGGCTTTTCTCAAGAGCTAATGGTTTTGTCTGCTGTTTCATTCTGGACACGGAGGATATATTTGGCTTATCGGAGTCTGGTATTTTGTGCCATCATTAAAAATACTAATTTATGTCTGGTAATGTTGGACAATGTTGTTTTGATTCGAGGAGCTTTTAGGGAATTTGACACAGTGTTTTAACTTTAGACTTCTCTCAGTTTGTACTCGCTGACATCTACCTTCCTCCCAACGCCAACCCCTTTATTTAAGACTAAGTTTTAACCCACGCAGGGTTGCGTGGTTGCCATAGTTTCTAACCAGAAAACTTGGACGTGTCCTCACCAGCGTTTCATTATTATACTTGCAAGTATAACCATCCACATACGTACAGTTTCACAGCATTGCGTCAACGATAACACACATTCCATCACACCATCAACACAACCTGCACAAAAATTCATATATTACACACACACACACACACACACGCACAAAGATGTGCACACTGGTGTCAAACTACTTTAGAGGGTCACTTACTGATGTCCTAAACTGCGAGACATTTTGCTGACATTAGCAGATGAGCGTGTATAGCAGGCGAGGATTTTGTAAGTAATAACAGAAACGCGCAAAAAGTCATCAGAGGTTCTGTTTTGTTCAGTTTCAGCCCGTGTGAAACTGACATGATCCAATCAACTTAAAAAAAAACAAACAAATACAAAACAAATGAATGTCAAAGTTTACGTTGTTTGTCATACTCGAGTGCTGCTATAATTTCGTTGTTAATGACAATAAAAAGGATTCTGATTCTGATTCTGATTCTGATTTTTATGAAAAAGACAGAGTAGCTTGCCTGATCAAAATATACCAATTCATTGCAGGTCTTTAAAGTGCCTTTGCTGGAGAGCATTTTTGATTTGCTGTCTGATGACTGGGGTACTTTTCTGGGGTTTTCTAGAGCGTCAACTCTAACAAGTTACAAGCAGAAAAGAGCAAAGCATGCTCCAGCAAAATGAGTAGCCATTAACTAAAGGAATAACAAAATACTTGAGCAAATTGCTCAGTTAGTTTCCAATCATCAAAACAAATCTATTAGCTGTCAGACTTTCTTACAAAGAAATGGTTTTGATCTTGAAGAGACAATAAAAATGCATGTCTCTCCCGAAGCAATCAAAGGTTGTTGATTGACATGCTGTGTCACCACCACAGATAAAATCACATAGCAGGAAACTGTCAAGCTTTAATGTTCATGGTGTCATAGACCTCGACATACGCTTTTCTTTACAATTCAAGACAAGACTATAAGAAATTTACAAATTCTGCACTGTTGTACAGTTGTTTTCCATTTCAGATACTGTTCAGCTCATTTTAGAACTCAAAAGGTAAATGTAAACGTTCATATACAGCCAATACATGTGTAAGACGTAGGTCATCCTGAAACTAAGGTATGTTTATCGTGATACATCTGTTTTTACACTGACGTTCCTGCGCAGAAGTGTGTTTCCTACCTTTATCTCTGTGCACAGCGGCGCCAAAACTCTTCGAGTGTGAGATTTCCTCGTCATCTTCCCCTGAAGGACAAAATCGGAGAAAAGGAGAGGAAAGTAAGAAAATATCTGCTTTGATATTAATGGATGAATGAACTCATAATATGTGTCAACATTTTGTTTGAGTTCTTCAAAGTATCTGCTGATTCTACAGCCTTCAAACTGTAAGAGTGATGCAACGTGTTGAAAAGATGCACAATGAATGTGGCTGCAAACATGGTTTGGCAGTTTATTTAGACTCAGCTATCTTTCTGTCTATTGACTTTATCACAGCTATCTGATCACAGTTGTTTCATATTGACTGCATTATCAAAATTAATCAATGTTTGAACTCACGGTCAAGAAAGTCCAGATTAAACAAAAATAAGAATTCATTCACATTTGCAATTACTGAGATAACAGTACAAGGACAATCTGCATAATGGTGCCAAAGGACCCAAAATAAAATGGAGGTCCTTGGTATGCAAAGCTTTCCTCCCTAGTTGGATTTAATAGATTTTTTTTTTTCCGAATCATGCCGAATTTTATTCATGGCACTTCTGATCTGATTACTGCTGCTATCAATTTCTGCTCCCAGCTTTATACTGCTCATAAAGTGGGGAATATCACTGCAAATACCAGTATGTGAGTGTTCGCCAAAGCAGGAGTGATCAGCTTCTTGCAAGGAAAGGCTCCCTTCTGGTGTGTAAATATTGCAGAGGAACAACGTCACAATTTCATAAGTGGGACCAACGGGGAAAAAACTGTGCTGTGATTCCAACACAGTTTGCACTATAGGTTGAGCCGTAAAAGAGCAGGGAGGTTCAAGATGCCTAGAATTAGACGAAACACGGGAGTGAGTCACTTATAACTTAACATGTTATAGACTCAGAAGACCCAGACTTCGGTGAGAGGCTGCTGTGCAACAATAGCTACTCACAGGTTTTAAAAATAGTTACTATAGTAATCATCTTTTTTATGTCGTTTGTTGGTTTTATTAGCTTGTAACTGCCATTTGCTAACAGAGCATTAGTGAAACTTGTTGTCACCTTGTGTCATAATGTTTTAATATCCAGTCGTACAGCAAATCGAGCTTGACTCTCATATTAGTGCACCGACAAGCACTCCACTTGAGGACAGGAATGTAAAAATACATTTCTAGTGGCAAACTTTCTTCTGACACAATTCCAGAAAGTTTAGGGCAGGTATTTTAGGGAATCTGTACAGTGGTCCAGAGAGGTCAATGCACTGCAGCACAAGAAAACACATGCAAATAGACAAAAGACTAGCAAATCTGACAACAGATGCTGCAAACATTCATTATACAACCAAAGAGTATAACAAACCGCATGTAGCATGATTATAATGCATATTAGTGTTTCTAAGGAAACAAAGAATGCACCTGTGACTGGTGCAATGGTCTTTAGTCAGATATTAACCGGTGGCAGATGTCTGTTGTTGACCTAGCCTTTATATTATGCTTATTATTAGTCTGTCAAATCAAATTATACCACAAAAAAACACAGAATTGCGATATTCTATAATCAATAAACATATAAGTAATAAAGTTAAAATTGATTAGAACTGTATTTTATTTTCTCATTTATTTCAACACCGCTCACACGTAGCCGACTTCAATAAGTTCGAGAGTCACAAATGGTCACAAAAGCATGTCCGTCACTTTTTTAGCATCCCGTAAATCGGTGTCCACTGTCATCTGTGCTGCTTCTCAGTGTGGTTGTGTTTTCTTGTTTTCTTGAGGGGCAGTGCCTCATTCTCTGTAGATTTGACATTTTAGGGAAAACCACATTTGTGAGTGGATGGGCTCTTTTATTTTTGGCATTACCACTGAGTGTCTGGTTAATCAGGATGAAAATGAATAGTGGCGAGTAATGAATAATGTGATGATTTAATATGTTAATTTTTGTTGGTTTATGGAATATACCGTGTTTTACTGCTCTACATACTACTCACGGTTAAGAGGGTGAGTGTTAAGCCTTGACTCAGCCAGCATCTCCTTACTAATTCCAAATAATCAATCATTTTAATAGCGGGAGGCAGGTGTGACCGACTCTAGCACAGCTTCAGCTCTCACCTGTCACTTTCTGCTGCCTACTTTTTTGACTTTCATTACAGCCAGTTAAGCTTCTCTTGGTTCATCTGGCTTCACTTTCTCCAACAACTCGTCATGTTCTCCCATCTGCAATGGGTCTCATTCGACATCCATCTCTTCCCTCACAGTGTTTTTTTTTTTTTTCTTTTTTTATTCCTTCAGCTAAGAGTGCTACACTCACTCCAGCTCATCCAAATGAGCAGATCAGTGAAGGAAATTGGTGTAATGAATTCAGGAAGGTCTTGTGTCTAAGTGGCTCTCCTCCAACTCTGCATTTATACTTTCATCACACACACCACCTCTTTTTCCCCCCACTTTAGTGTATGCAATCATGTACGCAGAAGTTTGAAAAATCCCTTTCTTTAATTCATTCTCATATCTTTTCCTTAAAATAAAACTGGTACATGCACTGAAAACTAGGGACAAACATTTACAATACAGCATTTTTTTGGCAAATTCAGAACTTCTTGCAGAATCTTAGTTTAATCCACAATAGAAGATGAGTGCTGCAGTGTTTACCGCACTGATAATTAGCTACTGTATGTCTCCTCTCATATCCCAACACTAATTACAGCTTCCTCTCTGTGCGACAGAAAGGTTGCCATCAATAATTCACACACACAATCCATAGACAATACGTGTGTTTGTCTTTGCCACAATTTGCCATCACATCGACAGCTGCTTTGTGAATCAGCAACATATTTACATAACATCAGCGTCAGGCCTGTAAGAGAAAGAGATCTGAATTAAGTGTGACTATTATTTTTGACATTCCTGCAAAAAAGTTACAGGAACTCAAAAACCTCTTAAATGTGCCTCACATTAAGATCACGTGTTCTTCTGATCGTTCTGCAGCACTTTGTAATTCAGTTTGGAAAGCCCCAACTCACTGTCAAATCATAATAGTAGAGCGGCCAAAAGCGAGCGCAGCCTCCAGTGGAGGAGTGCCAGCAAAAACTGCTGCTGAAACCCCCACACAGCTCACAAACCGTTTGACAACAATGGAAGTGACAGCCAACAAACCCATGATATTCTCAATATCCTCGCGAAAACGTTGTAACGTTGGTGCTTGTGTAGGGGCTCGAATGAGTCACTGCTGCTCGCTTTCCATCCAAACCGCACTCACACTAATGAGGGACAGCTCATCTGAGTCCAAGCGACATCCGCAGAGTTGCTCGGAAATAATTCACTGATTTATGAATCATGGAAACGAGAGCAGAGACAAGATGCACAACTTTCCTCTGATCAACCTCAGCTGCTCTGATCATCGTTTCCATGACTAAGACACAACTCAGGACTTACTAGAAAGACGCATCACCATTGTGTTAAATGTTGCACTTTAAAGCTTTAAAGGAACAATCACATACAGTTGATTGAAGTAATTTGCTTCCAGAATCCAAATAAAGCAAAACTTTAACATGACAACTCTGTTTAAGGGGACGGAGAATCCCTCAAAGGTTTGTTCTGGAAAAATGTGCTAAATCCATTTTTATCACACCGATGGGAGCAGGCTATTGTGGATGATTTATACATAGAGAGCATATGGCTGTTTAAGTGTCCAACGGCCAACAGATGGAGGCGCAAAGCAAGCAAAGGAAGTGGGGAATATGAGGAGATGACTTTCTTTTATTTAGCAGGCAGGGAGTTGACCGCCTCTCAGCATTGATCTGTTAAAATGGCCTACATAATCCATGTTTTATCATCACCCACTAAAAGATCAGCGTAATTCCAGACATCACTGCACCAATCTTCAGCGTCCATCCTGCTTATTTTTGTCCCCATTTAAGGTTTCATCAAGCTTTCTCTGTATTGGGTACACTTACTGTATATTACAGTGTGAAATCTCAATCTCTAACACAGAAGTCTAGTTCAAAATGACTGATGTCTTACCACGCTGAAGGTCTCTGAGGCTCCTCTGAGGAATTTCTTTTTCCTCCCTTACTTGACTTCAACTTCTGAATCCTCCCCCCGGTGAAAAAAGCCCTTCTTTCCTTAAGAACAACGAGATTAAACAAAGACAAAAAGCTGGGTAACTTCACAGCCAGGTGAGGAGAGAGGAGAAAAAGCCAGATGATTGGATTGAGAAAAGAATGGCAACAGAGTGAAGATAGCTGGCTCCAGGACTCAGAAGCCACAGGTGGGCAAGACGTCCCTCTGCTATTGGAGGCGTGTTGGAGGACAGTGCATGACGCAGCCTATGCATGTGTGCATGCATGCGTGACACTGTCAGTCAAAACACATCGGTAGGTTCAGGAGAAATGACAAGGATCCACGAATTCTGTGACCGTCTTGTTCGAGTTATTATATCATTATCATTGTGTCTCTAAATGGGTTTGCAGGTCTGTTTGAATAGGTGTTACATCAAATCTTTGTCCGTGTTTAAGATATCAAAGATGAAAAAAAAGTGTTCCTTAAAATATCTCCAGTAGTTTTCTCCATCTGCTCTTCCTCACCGACTTGTTTCAGACCTCGAGGTGAGCGAAAAAGGAGTGAAAACTGGGGTGTCATGGAAGACCTTCAATTAGCATCTGGTGTGTCATTGACAAAAAGCACCTTAGTCACAGTTACTGTGAGGGGCTGCAGGGTTGGAGACTGTCAGTGTATCACCCCCAGTGATACAGACCCTTTGAGCCTCTCACCAGAGCAGGTTGCTAGGTGAGGCTGTCATGAGGCCTACCCCAAATCCCTTGGTTTCAGAGCACACGTACAGACTATGCAGTTTGACGGGAGGAGGGTTAATGATAGCAAATAAGGAAAGCAAACAGCGGGTGGCTAACGAGTGCTGATTTAGCTGGGCCCTGATGCCTCTCTGTTGTCTGGAAACACAAGCATGACATAAGGTCTCACTTTTTACACCGCTACCCATCCATAAAGAAACTATCTTTTCTACGGTCCCCTCCCATTTTGCCCCTCTCTTTCACCCTGGCCTGTCAGTGCCAGTGCAGCCATGAGACCGTGAAATGGCTCACCCCATTGTGGTGTGTCTTGTCAGACACAAACTGGTGCTAATCAAACCTGTCCATCATGGAAAGCGCAAACAACTGCTACAGAAACATGTAAACGTAGACCTCCTCCAGTTTTTCCACTCTTAGATAAACTTTAAACACGCTCGGATCGGAGAGGAGAGGCAAGTTTAAGTTGAGAGTGCGTGAGCAAATAAAAGCATGAGGAGATTTGTCAACATCATCTTAACAACAACGAGGGCGGCACAGTGGTCCAGTGTTTAGCGCTGTCGCCTCACTGCAAGAAAGCCCTGGGTTTGATTCCCGGGTCAGGGCGTTTCTGTGTGGAGTTTGCATGTTCTCCCTGTGCCTGCGTGGGTTCTCTCCGGGTACTCCGGCTTCCTCCCACAGTCCAAAAATACGCAAACTGGGGTTTAGTATGTTAATTGGTCACTCTAAATTGCCCGTAGGTGTGAATGTGAGTGTGGATGGTTGTTTGTCTCTATATATGTCAGCCCCTGCGATGAACTGTCGACTTGTCCAGGGTGACCCCGCCTTCGCCCGAAGATGCTGAGATAGGCTCCAGCTCCCCGCGACCCCCGCGACCCCTAACAGGATAAGCAGTAGAAAATGGATGGATGGATCTTGACAACAAGTCCACTAAGCCAGCAATTAGCAATCAATTACCTGACTGTGTGCAACAGTGAGTGGGTGGTTTTTTTCAGCAAACTCATTATCGCAAAAGAGAAGAGACAATAATCGTGGGAAAGGAGCTGGAGGAGGACGAGGATGAATGACAGGGTGAACAGCAAAGTAAAAGAACAAAGAAAGCTCAAGTTTTATTAATGTTTTACATTGCATGAAGTGGAACTTTAAAATGAAATGGGAAGCCATTTCAATAAATTCAACAAAGGTTCATACGATTTTTAAATAAATCAAAAGACAATTGTGAATAAGAGATTGCTCAGCTCACCAGGTTTCACTGAAAAGCTGTGTGTCATCTGCATATCAGCAGTAAAAGACCCCATTAAAAGCTGGTGATCACTGGTATCAAATGCAGCTGATAAGTCAAAGAATGCCCTTTGTAACTTTAAGAAGCACGGCCTCTGTGATTTTGTCAGATTTAAGACAGATTTAAACTTATCAATGATTTTGCAGCCCTCATCCACTTGGAGGAACTTTGGTGCAAAACCATTTTCTGGGAACTTAGAAATAAATAAAAGTTTGGAAATGGGTCTGTAATTAACTGGATCTCGGTGATCTAGAGAGGGTCGTTTGAGTAGAGGAGAGTCTAGCAGTTTTGAAGTAATCTGGAGTCCGTCCAGAGAAAAGAGAGAGATTGATAATAGAGAGGAGGCAATGAGAAATTAAATGGGCACAACCTCTAAGAGATCTGGGGAGGATAGTATCAGCAAGGCAGGATGATGGATGCATATGAGAAATATGTCAATTAAGTAAAAGTTCCTGGATATAATAGGGTTGAGGTAGAGGACTCCAAAGTTGAAGCTGATGGCCTTATTGAACTAAAATGGAACATTAAAAATCCCACAACTGTACAACTAAACCTTTTCATGTCAAGGACATCAATTTCACAGACATACTTGATTAGACTTTTGTCCCGGGGTCCCTGGTCTGATAAGAATTTTGCTTTTAGTTGTTTTAATATAAAAAACTATGAAATCCTTGAACACAACATTCAAACGTTCTGTCACTGAGCGACTTGGAGCTGGAATCATTAATGAAATAAGCCATTGGAGATCCCTGAACCCCAACTTTCCTGAGCTGCAGGAGAAACTCAGACAATCACGATGATATGACACACATGCATTAAGCTGATAAGTCAATACACATCAGTAAGGGATTATTAGATGTATTTTTTCTATGGTTTTATATGTGATTGAAGGGAAAATACTGAGGCCTCTTAATCTGAAAAACACACAAAATCCATACCTAATCAGAAAGCGTAGTGGCTGTAGGCAGAAGTCACAGCACATACAGTATGTCTCTGGTTACCAACTGTATGTCGTCAGGCCCTTTTCCGACTAACAGACGAAACACGCAGGCACCCTGCGACTCCTCTGTGTTTGAGCCTGGAGTCTTTGGGGGTTGGGCAGAAGTTGGTTTTCATCTTGGTGGCAGGATCAGCCATATCAGCGACAGCCTGGAGCAGCAGCTCTCCACACAGCAGAAGGCGCTGGTGCTTGATGGCGCAGACTCTTATCCGTGGTAACTAGATTTGGTAACTAACCCTAACTTGAGTTGTCAGGAAACAGCAATTATTAGTTTAGGTACGGATTGACACTGTTGGATTTAGGCGTTATTTCGATATATAAACATTACTGTGGCCTCAGAAACATAGATTTGCTCAAGGTGATAACGTTCAGCTTTCTGGCGCTGTGACTCTGCTGAAGGCAATACATTCGTCTTAAAGGCCTCCATAAAGTCTCTTTGCAGCTGAACAAAATGAACATTACATTAAAAACGAACATCAAATGAAATAATCTTTTCATGTTCATTCTACACACACAGCAATTTCTGACTCTCTGATTCGTCCCCTGACTCATGCAACACAGTGCGTGCATAATTTGAGATTCGCTGAGTTCTAACATGTGGCTTTGAAAGCCCCATGCTGGGCTTTTCTCCCAGCGCCTGTGAGTCCCCGAACACAACATGTAGCCACATAATTATTGAGTAAATTATTATTTTTTCTTTTTTTGGAAAGGTATAAGCAGTTTTTGACTATAAAAACTGCACTATAATCTTTTTTTTATTGCATTTCTCAGGGCCTGATAAGCCAGTATCGTGCTGTGTGGAAAGTATTTTCTAGTAACAGCTCTGAGTGGGACAAGCCTGTAAGAGTTACATCTATGCCTCTTCATCTACAGGTAGATAAGGTTAATTCACTGTCTAATGGGCTGGGGAATTGATGAACCATTTGATGCTGAAGGGTAATTGACTATGTCGGAGTAGTGTTGTGTGTCAGGGCGGATCAGAAGACTTTGTGTGTGTTTGTGATTGTTGGCTGTGGAGGGACTATCACTCTCAGATGTGTCAGCATACTGTCGTAAAAGATTACGGACATCATTAACTACTTCCCTCTGTGACCTTAAAGCGATCCCACCTTCCTCTGCAGTGACCCATCAATACATTCTGAGGCTGTTTGTGGTCGGCTTGCAGCCATGATGGAGTAGGCATAAAATAATCTGTGTTTGGGTGCATGCATGCTACAGTTGGAGACTCGTGACAACGCAAGAACCTTTTCCTCACATGGTCATATTTGGTCCATCACACCTTACATGTGAGCCGAACCCCTGTGCAAAGAGTGAGCCAGCGCCGGACATGTGAACTTGCCACTGACCCCCAAAACTGTGCATCTTCATGTGCCACTTAGCTGCTGTTACTGTGACACTAAGCAGACAGGAGATTTACATTTGTCTTCTGGGCAGTGAGGACACCGGGAGAAGGGTTGTCATGGAAACGGACCCCCACGTGGCTGTCGGAATTGTTTAATTATTCAGGACCAGCATCACTGCACATCAGCGGGGGAATCAACTGGAACCACGGAAGCGATTGAATTGTTAGATTAGAAAAATTATACAATGCAGTGAGTTGGGGAATCCAGATACACTTACCTTGAATAGACTAAACTGTACACGGACTATAGAGCTCCTGCACGCCCTCAGCCAATGAGTATCTGTGACTCTGCATACAGTTGAGAACCACCAGTCTACTTACTAATCTAATTTAGTCAGGAAGTTATTCTTTGATCTGCGACCGTATGTGCTGGACACTCGGGTAAAGAGAGGAGCAGAGCTGTCAACTGATCACCACCTGGTGGTGAGTTGGATCAGGTGGCGGGGGAAGAAGCCGGACAGACCAGGCAGGCCCAAGCGAATAGTGAGGGTCTGCTGGGAACGTCTGGCTGAGGACCCTGTGAAAATGGTCTTCAACTCCCACCTCCGGAGGAGCTTCAACCACATCCCGGAGGTAGTGGGGAGCATGGAATCTGAGTGGGCCATGTTCCCCACTGCCATTGTCGAGGCGGCTGCTCGAAGCTGTGGTAGCAAGGTCGCTGGTGCTAGTCGTGGCGGTAATCCCAGGACCCGCTGGTGGACACCAGAGGTG